>CM069904.1:114092654-114262607 GCA_036172215.1 Camellia granthamiana
GTCACAAAAGACAAAATAAATTCAAAAAAAAATTATAAAAAAAACCTATATCCAAACAACACCTACAAACTTGGAGAGAAAGTTGGTTGCGATTTGCCAAAATAGCATGTAACCATTGGAGCACCATTGCTATAATTTGACAAAATAACACTATTCATTGCCAAATTATAGCAATAGCAATGCTATTTTAACAAACACCATTGGAGATGCTCTTAGCCTTCATTATTTTCTAATCCTATATTCATTCTTACAGCCTAATCCTAAATCAACTGGCACAACTTCAATTCTACTGGCTTGCAACTGAAACCTATAAACAAAATCTAAGATTGAATTTAGATTTAAAGAATTAAATGGAGGGGATTGAGTTCAAATTCACAAATGTCTAAAAGAATTGGCAATTGAAATTGGATAGGGAGGGATAAGAAAAAAAAAATAGAGGAAAGAGAGGTATATTCAACTAGAATGCTTATGCAGCTAGAACTGTTCACAAGATGGGATTTTAAGTAACTCCCTTTACCTTTCAATTTCAAATCAACTGAAATAAAGTTCTCAAATCAATTTGTTGGTTCTTTTGGCATCCAAATCCAAGCAGCAATCCTTGAATCACCAAATCAAATCCATCAATCTCAAATTCATCAATCCAGAAGCAACATGAAATCCTTTTTACCATGTTGGAACGTTTTAAACCTTGCTAATGATGACCCTTTCTACTTTTTAATGTATCCAAATATTGTCCTTACGAGAAAACTTCAAATCATTCTAGCTACTTCTGAACTTCAACTTGCAATATTTTGATTGTCTTCCCAAATTTCTTCCAAGGACACAAACCTCAATGGATTCGATAAAAAATAAAAAAATAAATAAAAAAAGGTGGACAATAGGAAACTCAACATTACACACATACCCACCCACCCTTACATACGCACAACACAAGTAAAAATTAAATTTGTTATATTGGACAACAAGGACTATGGGTCCAATCAAAAGAAAAACCTGAAAAATCTTAAATATACCTTGGTAGGGATGTATGACCCACGGCCAATTTGAATAAGAACTTGGGTATACCCTTTGTTAAACAATTCCCGTTTAACTTCCGGAGTGTCCACCACTTTAACAAGAGCGTCAAAACAAGTTGTTCCTACAGTCACAAAAACTATCCTCTCGGGCTTTGTACTATCATCAATATCATCCATTTATGATTGCGTATCTTTTTCCTCAAAGTGTCACAAACCCAAGCTCAGCGACTGTCACAAACAACGTCAAATGCTTACTACGATAACCATAATTGAATAACTAAGAATTCAATGAGTATGATTAATGGATATCGACAAAATTAAAGAAAAGCTCTTTCTTTTTGTTCTTTTGGTTCTAGTCATTCGTCATTTTAGGATTGACAAATAACAAAAGAACAATATGGAATAGTTTCAAACACAATAACAAAGAAGAAGAACCGTACAGTCCAAAAAAATGTCCTGCAAAAGTCTAGCTGAAAAAAATATGCAATCCTACTATCAACTGTAGGTAAAATTTGACAAAATTTTCTTCACCCACAACAGATTGTGAAAGAAGGTGGTGGAAGGAAAATATGGAAGGCATTGAGGTAATTGGTCCCCTGGTAGCATTGTAGGTTCCTATGGGTGGATCATTGGAAATGAATTCTGAGGGTTTGGGATGAGTTAAAAAAAAGGGCAATCTTTTTCAATATAGGAAATGGGAGGAGGGTAAGGTTCTGGCTTGATCCATGGTGCAGTCATGGAGATCCCTCAGGGAAGTATTTCTAATCTCTGTTAGTAAGCTACCAATGTGTTTGCAACTATGGATGATTAATTAGAGATCACTCTAACAAAAATTATGTGAAGTCTGTGGTTTCAAAAGACATCTAAAGATTGGGAGGTCAATTTGAGCGAGGCTTTCTGAGATTGTTGGATAGGTAGGTCTTGGATTTAGCTTGGGGGCCAAGATGCTTTGGCATGGAAGCCATCAAGGAGTGGAGTAAACTTCATTCGTTCTTTTTACCAGGAGCATTGTGGAGGTGAGGCTTCCTTCCCTGATAGGAAAGCTATTTGGAAGATTAAGGCAAGCCCCTCCAATTGACGCTCTTTTGCTTGGATAGCTTGATTTGATGTGTCTTCACTTGACCATAGACAATCTTAGGAGGACGCAAGGTGATTGTTCATTGGTGATGTATGTGTAAAGCATTCTGGGAAATCTACGAATCATCTTCTCCTCCATTGTCTAGTGGCTAGTGAGTTGTGGAATATGTTGTGCTTGATTTTTTTGTCCGGTTTGGGTTATGCTTTGTTTAGTGAGAATATTTTTTTGTTACTTGGAGTACCAAACGAAGGCGTGGCAAAAGCAGTTTTATGTGTTTTGTGACTCAGAGAGGAATGCTCTTTTCTATATTAACTCTTTTGCACAATTCATTGTAGATATATACATGCCTTTCATGTATAGCTTTTAGCTTTGAGTGTACAGAGTTTGCCCCTTTAGGTAGTTTTTGAATCATGGATTTCACCCACCTTTTCCCTTTCCCTTTCCCTTTCCCTTTCCAAATCCCTACCCAAATCATGATCCAAACACAGCCTTAAAGTTGCTTCTCTTTGGTCAATAATTTTTCACTTATAGGCAGGGTTGGATATCCAAGAAAAAACAGAAACAAACTAGAGCCAAAACATAAAAGAACACTAGATCCTATAATATCCCAATGCCCAAATCAAGAGATACTTGATTTCTACAGAGTTTTAAGGGATATTTCCTTCAGACAAAATCTTCAAAATTAGGAGTTTTGAGGAATATTTCCTTTACATTGTATCTTCAAAAAATAAACTAAAATAAATGGAACAATAATATCAAATGTATTGGCAATTTCTATTGTGGTCCAAGACAACACATAAGAAACTTCAATTCAATTCAAACCTTGTTTCTTACTGATCAAACAGAGCACAAAATAAATAATTTAAAAAAAAAAAAATTCAAACTAAAATAGAACCAAAAATTCCTTCTCATATGCCATCCAATGTACATCAATATACACAAACACATATATGTATGTATATATGTACATGCCAAAGCTGATACAGAAAGAGATAGGGATTGTTAGGAATCTAGAAATGAGAAGTACAATCCAAACAAAAACATGTGATTTTATTATCAAATACAACTACTTGAACTATAGATGTTTCACGAAATGATGAGAATAGTAGAAGAGATAGGTTAAATCTTGACCCTGTTTGGTTGACAAATTTGAGTTTAGGGTTTGTGCCTGAGAAACGATGGAATGATCGTACAAGAAGAAGAAGAAACGAGCCGAGCACACCGGCGACCGTTTGTCGAAACAAAACCAAAGGCGACTTTTTCGTTTTCAGCCGGGCTGACCGGGTCCGGGACCGGGTTTTCACAAGGGAAGGTTAAGACTAGGGCTTTGTTTGGTGCATCTCTAGAACATCTCCAATCCTAAACTATTTTTACAAATTACTCAAAAATTGTCCCTAATCCTTTTATTAAAAATTTATCAAATCAATAAATAAACAATTTTTCGTTAAATTCAAAATTGATTGAAAATTTAAAATGATGAAGTGTTGGAAATAGTTTTTTCCCATCAAATTTAATGAAAAGAAAAATTTAGAATAAGAGGATAAATTTTTTTAAATATTTGCTGAAAATTTAATGAAGAAAGTTGAAATAGTTCATATCATGTCAAGTTTTTTATTCAAATTTTGAATCAAATTAGATTAAAAAATAATAATGAAAGGTTAAAGCATCTCAACCTCAAATGCTTCATTAAACTTTTTTCTTAAATTTGATAAAAAATATTTGATCTGATATAATGCACTTTAATAATAAATTTAAAATTCCCATCAAATCTTTTTATAAAATTCATAATTCATTCCAAAAGCCTTTACAATATGGAATTGCACACACTTGCACCATTCACATTCACACTATGAGTTGCACTCTACATAGTGCCGGAGCGAGAGAGTTAAATTAGGGTACACTTATGAGAGGGTAATTTATATAAATTAGGCCGAACTGGGCAATGGGCCGTTGTGGGCCACAATACGACGGGCTAAGTAAAAAGGCCTTGAAGATAGTCCGGTCCCAGAAGGCCTTGAAGTTTAGTCCGGTCCTAGAAGACCTTGAAGTTAGTCCGGTCCCAGAAGACCTTGAAGTTAGTCCGGTTCCAGAAGGCCTTAAAGTTAGGCCGGTCCCAGAGAGCCTATTGTTATTTCGGTCCAGGACGGCACTGCGGATAGCTCGGCCGCCAGATTACTACGCTGAGTTAGCCCGGTCGTGGCGTAATACGGCTAGCTCGATCAGACGTAGCCAATTGTTAGCAGTATCTAAACAAACACTATGGTTAGCACGGTTTATGCAAGAGGAACCGAGGTAAGAGCAGCGAAAGGACCGAACTAGGTGTAGTTCGGTCTATTCTGCAGCTTGGCATAGCATTGCTTACCTCAGTCATATTGGAATCCGACTATGGTAAAACCATCTCACTTGGTTTAAGCAGTGAGGGGGGGTGTTGAAGGATAAGCATTATCTTTCAGGAGTATGACTCCTAGGAGGATTTTGCATGGAGGAGTAAAAGTCCTACTAGGATTGTGCCACAACGGAACCTACAAAAGCTCACAAACATCACCTAGGGAGAGGTAACACAACTTTGATTCCTGAATACACAGAGCTTTTTGTCTATTTATCTATTTTTGCTGACTTAGGCATCGGAGAGGTATCCGGCACACACCCGCCGGCTAGCTTACGTTTGTGTTTGCAAGGAGTAAAGCGACGTCATACGAAAGAGCGCAATCTTGATCAACAGGATTATACCAGAAGGTTTATTTCTTTCCCGTACAATTGGCGCCGTCTATGGGAATATCAGACTAGAACAAAACCTCTTGATTAAGTTTTCCTTGCTAATAAAAAGTAATGGCGCACAACGAAGATTTGCCACAGTCCGCCATTAATGGACAAACCCCAGAAGGAGGTGGGAGGCGCGAAAGTTTGCCTCATGTCCCTCCCATAGCGGACTTAGAGCCACAACGACATAACCCCAGGAGGGATGCTAGGGGGAGGCGGAATAACAGCCCCCGTCACTCTCGTTCACAAAGTCCTGACAGACAAAGGCGAAGGATTGATCCTCAAGTTCTGGAGGACCGCGTGAAGGAGTAGGACGAATTGATACGACGGATGGCGGCGGACATGGAGATTATGAAGCGCCAGATAAAGGGAAAAGGAATGGCGACAGGAGAGGGGCGCAAAAGCAAGACACCCCCTCGCCACTCAGAAGACCGTGGTAGGCATACCACACCATTACAAGTAGATAGCAGAAGCCTCAGGACAGGCGATACGCAATCCAGAACCTCCAGGACTCGTTGCTCCAGATTTGAGAGAACGAGAACAGAGAGGTCGTTTACTGAGGGAAGCACCTATCGGCCCTCGCGCACACACCAGACATCATCCAGGCAGACGGAGTTGCCAAGATCATCCGACTTACGAACCATGCTAGAAGAAAGGGCATGATGAAAGGAGGATAATAGGGTGCGCGACCCTCGCAGGGTATCTGCCCTTCAGCGGTTGGCTCCTCGGACACATGGAAGCGTCGAGGTTGGAATGCCATTACCATGACCTGCCTACGAACCAACAGATAAAGCATTAGCGAGGCTGCAGACTTCGCTGTTCGTTCCGGCAATTGAAAATGTGCCCCTACCTTCAGGCTTCCTTCAGCCCAAATTCACCACGTACGAGGGAAAGATAGACCCCTACATGCACCTAAGCCACTTCCGCCAGGTTATGGCGGTATATCGACGCAACGAGGCTTTGATGTGCATCCTCTTCCCGTCCAGCCTTGGCGACCTAGGCCTGATTTGGTTCGAAAAACTTCCAGAAGGCAGCACAGCCTCCTGGGCGCAATTAGCGGAGGCGTTCGTAACAAGGTTCAGAACGAACACCAAAACGCCAGTGGAGATCGACCAGCTTCTCTCCATTGACATGGGCGACAAGGAGACACTTAGATCCTACAATAGTCGCTACTAGGAGACCTTTAACCAGATTGGGGACTGCCTCACCAATCTAGCCATTGCACAGTACAAAAGAAGCCTTCTAGTTGGAAACAGACTAAGGGACTCAATCACTATGACGCCACCTCTAACGATGGAAGCCTTAATGGAAAGAGTGCACCAGCACATTAGAGTGGAAGAGGATGGCGCCCGTGCTAAAGCAAAGTCTAGCACGATCGCAGTACCAGATAAAAAGACTGCAGCAAAGGTCAACGCGGTAGAACGTCCGAACAAAAACGGACGAGGCAGGCGGGACAACGGAGAAGACCAAGATAAAAGATGGTTGAGAGTCCGCACTGCCATTACCACGGTATTCAAAAAGCCAATCTACTGGATTCTAAGCGAGATACGCGATGAACCTTTCGTCAGATGGCCTGCCAAGCTAGGAGAGGCTCAGAAGAACTACGACGAAAGATCACGGTGCACCTTCCATAAAGAAAAGGGGCACCGCACTGAAAATTGTACACCATTGAGACAGCATCTAGAGGAGTTGGTGGCAGCCGGTCACCTAGACAAATACATTGAAGGAGGGGCACAACCAGCTCCCCAGAATGACAACCACCCGAACGGAATGCCAATCAACGCCCCACCTCAAGGCGTGATCAACGTGATACATGGAGTATGTGAACCTGAGCGGATATGTGAGCTCAGAGGGACAATCAAGAAGGCTAAGCACCTAAGGGAGGTACTAAGTGCTCAACCTACCATCAAAAAGGGGAGAACAAAGGCCACGAACGTCATATCCTTTTCAGATAAAGACTTGGCCAGGATATATTGCCCTCACAATGATGCCCTGGTGGTTACTCTTCGAGTCAAGGATTTTGACGTCAAGCGGATTTTGATCGACCAAGGTAGTTCATGTGAGATAATGTATTACGAAACATTTAAACAGTTGAAACTACAAGACAAAGACTTGGCACCCGCCGTATCTCCCCTGATTGGATTCAATTCGATGCCAGAATGGCCAGTCGGCAAGATAATCCTCCCAGTCAGAGCGGGAAGCATGACGAAACAAGTGGAATTCTGGGTGTTGAAAGTCCCATCCACTTACAACATAATCTTGGGAAGAATATGGCTGCATGCCATGCGAGCGGTAGCTTCATCCTACCATCAAGTAATGCGATTCCCCAATAAAGCCGGGGTAATTGAAGAGGTCTTTGGAGACCAAATTATGTCCAAGCAATGCTTTGTCACGGTTAATGGCAGCCACGCTGCCAAGGGATATGTTCATTCGATGGAAGAACCTGAGAGCAATGAACTGTTCGCGGATGTCAGCAAAGCAGCTGCTCAAAAAGTGGTGGAAGACTTGATAGAGGTAAGAATAGATGAAAAGAACCCGGATAAGTTCTTTTTGCTCGGTTCGTCGTTGTCCAGCACTGAGAGATTAGAGGTCTTGGAATTCTTGACCTCTAGCATCGAAGTGTTCGCCTGGACACCCTACGACATGCCAGGCATTGATCCAAACTTCATTTGTCACCAACTCAATGTCCACCCATCCGCCAGACCAATCATTCAACGCACTCGCAAACCGGCACTCCACCACGCCGAGATAGTGGCGGAAGAAGTGGGAAATCTACTAGAGACAGGAGCTATCAAAGAGGTGCACTACCCCAGATGGATTTCCAACACAGTTGTAGTGCCGAAGAAGAATGGTAAATGGCGTGTCTGCGTCGACTACAAGACAGTTAACAAAGCATGCCCAAAGGACAGCTTCCCCCTACCACGGATAGATCAACTGGTAGACCTAACGACGGGGCACAACCGACTCAGCTTTCTTGATGCGTACAGAGGCTACCATTAGATCGCCATATACGAAACATACCAGGAGGTCATGACCTTGTATTGCTACAAGGTCATGCCATTTGGCCTAGAGAACGTAGGGGCAACATTCTAGAGAATGGTCACCAAGATGTTTGAGCCGTTGTTAGGCAGAATAATGGAGGCTTACATCGACGACATGGTGGTCAAGAGCAAGGATAAGAACGACCATCTAAGGGACCTAGGTGAGATGTTCCAGATTCTGAAAAGGCACAAGTTGCACCTTAATGCATCTAAGTTCGCGTTCGGTGTAAGATCTGGCAAATTCCTCGGCTTCTTAGTGACCAACCGGGGTATAGAGGCAGACCCCTCCCAAATCAAAGCTATTCAGGATCTGGAGAGGCCTAACTTAGTAAAAGAAGTGCAGCATCTCACCGGCATGGCAGCTGCACTCAACCGATTCATTAGCCAGTCGTCAGACAGACTACGACCATTTTTTCAAGTATTAAAAGCCAAGTTCGAGTGGGATGAAGAATGCGACCGCGCTCTAGAAAGCTTGAAAGAATACATGTCTTCTCCACCGCTGCTTGTCACCCCAATACCTGGAGAAGAACTCTTCCTGTACCTGGCAGTCTCTCAGCACGTAATCAGCGCAGTGTTGGTCCGTGCAGAAGGAATCCAACATCTGCCCATCTTTTATGTCAGCAAGACATTGCTGGGCGCCGAAACAAGGTACTTGCCACTGGAAAAACTGGCCTTAGCCTTGATGATGGCCTCAAGAAAGTTGTCGCATTACTTTCACGCCCACACCATAATCGTTCTCACAGCTTTCCCATTAAAAGTTTTGTGTGAGAGGGCAAACTTTTCTGGGCGAATCTTGAAGTGGGCAGTAGAGTTGGGACAATTCGACATCAAGTTCCAACCCAGAACCGCGATAAAAGCCCAAGCTTTGGCAGACTTTGTCACAGAATTTACCCCAGGAAGTCATCATATCTGCCCAGTCGACCTGACTGACACAACCGAACTAGGGATAGAAGTTGACGCCAAAATAGCGCAACCTCTGACGCAGAACACTCAGTCAGACCCCAAGACAGGCCAGAGTAAAGAAAGCAAGGAAAAAGCAAACCATGCTACACCAAGCCAAGACTCACCAACAAATAAAGACTTGGTACAAACAGCTAGCATGGACCTTGAAGAAAACATCAGCAACATGCTGGACCCCAAGGCATCATCTGATCCCTCCACTTGCTGGAAATTATTCGTTGGAGAGATGTGGAAGCTCTTCGTGGATAGAGCATCCAACCGGCATGGAGCAGGACTCGGCATAGTCCTCATCTCTCCAGACGGCGTAGTAGTGGAGCAAGTAGTCAACCTTGGCTTCCCAGCATTAAACAACGAAGCGGAGTATGAACCGCTTCTTGCAGACCTCAAATCAGCATTCTACATGAAGGCCACCGAGCTAATGGTTTACAGTGACTCACAGCTGGTGGTAAACCAAATTTCAAGCGACTACGAAGCAAAGGACGACAGGATGACTAAGTACCAAGAGTTGGTCAGAACAGAAATCAAGAAATTTGAAATAGTCAGGATAGAACAAATCGGTAGGGAAGACAACAACAGAGCAGATGAATTAGCAGGCTTTGCTTCAATGGCAGATACATCCATCCCTCATCCATTGCTCATTAACTATTTACCGAGACCAAGCAGAAGAGGTATGTTGCGCAGAGTTGGGCCCTTCATGGATGGATCCCATCATAATGTTCCTGAAAGATGGCACCTTACTGGAAGAAAAGAAAGAGGCCAACAGAATAAGAGCGAAGTCGCAGCGATTTTGGCTCTCCCCATCTTTGGCATTATACAAAAAATCATTCTCAGGACCGTACCTAAAGTGTGTTCATCCCAGCAAAGTTGAAGCATTCTTGTTCGAAATACACGAAGGCGTGTGCAGAAGCCATCAAAGGGGAAGGTCATTAGCCTACAAGGCAATCTCACAAGGATATTGGTGGCCTTACATGCAAGCAAACTCAGAGAAATATGTGAAGAAGTGCGAGAAATGTCAGAAGTTCGCACACCAAATACATCAACCTGCCAGAGAACTCCTACCCTTAACCAGCCCATGGCCCTTCGCAATGTGGGGCTTAGACATAGTAGGACCACTTCCAACAGCACCAGGCAACAGGAAGTTTTTTCTTGCAGCAACCGACTACTTCACAAAGTGGGTGGAGGCAGAAGCCTTAGCATCAATCAAAGAAAAAGACGTGAAGAAGTTCGTCTGGCAGAACATCATCACTCGGTTTGGCATACCAAAAGCCCTAATATCAGACAACGGCACTCAGTTCGACGACAGAATCTTTAGAGGCCTTTGTGAAAAGTATAAGATAGAGTTCTACAATTCTACACTGGCATATCCCCAAGCAAATGGTCAGGCAGAAGCATCAAACAAGGTCGTCTTGGATGGATTGAAAAAAAGGCTAGAGAAAGCAAAAGGCAAATGGGCAGAAGAGCTCCCTCATGTTTTATGGGCTTACCGTACCACACCTCGGTGGTCAACAGGAGAAACTCCATTCTCCTTAGCCTATGGTATGGAAACAGTAATCCCACTAGAAGTTGGCCTCCCCACAATTCGAAGCGAAAATTTTGATCCAGACTTAAATGGCGAAGCCATAACATTGGAGCTCGACCTTGCAGAAGAAAGAAGAGAAAGAGCACTGGTTCACATTGCCTCATACCAACAAGAGTTATCCAGGAAATACAACAAAACAGTGCATCCAAGGTAATTCAAGATCAGCGATTGGGTGCTGCGCAAAGTGATGGGAAACACCATGGTACCAGGAGATGGCAAGTTAGGGCCCAATTGGGAAGGACCTTACAAAGTGGTTGGATTAGTAGGAAAATGGGCATACTACTTGGAAGATAAAGACGGCAAAGCCATTCCCAGGCCGTGGAACACTGCCAATCTCAAATTGTTTTATTTTTAACTTTTTTCAAGCATATGTAATTTTCCTTTTCCTTTCTCAATAAAACAAGTAGATTCTTTTTTAGTATAAGTTATTTTCTGTAAAAGATAGTTTTAGTAAGTTAGGAACATTGTAAACATAGTTGGCCGGACAAACCAACACCCTTCCTAAGCCTAAGATAACGATCCAGGCTGCAGGACGTTTGGTCAGAATACCCAAACACTTTACTCTAGGTTGGCTGGAAAAAACCAACTTAGAGGTTGGCTGGACAAACCAACACCCTTCCTAAACTCAGGATAAGAATCCAGGCTGCAGGACATTTGGCCGGAATACCCAAACACTTTGCTCTAGGTTGGCTGGAAAAACCAACTTAGAGGTTGGCTGGATTAAACCAACACCCCTCCTAAGCCCAGGATAAGGATCCAGACTGCAGGACGTTTGGTTGGAATAACCAAACATTTTTCTAAATTGGCAAGAATAACCAATTTAGAGGTTGGCTGGATTAAACCAACTCTTAGTACTCTTCAGTCGAAGTAAGGATATCGGCTAAAGAGTGGTTGGCTGGATTAAACTAACTCTTAGTACTCTTCAGCCGAAGTAAGGATATTAGCTAAAGAGTGGTTGGCTGGATTAAACCAACTCTTAGTACTCTTCAGCCGAAGTAAGGATATCGACTAAAGAGTAGTTGGCTAGACTGAGCCAACTCTTAGTACTCTTCAGCCGAGGTAGGTGTCTCGGCTAAAGAGTGGTTGGCAGCTATAATTAGATTGCAAGATTAAGACCAAGATAATTATCTCGGCAAGAAATGTTAGTCTGTATACAAAGTGAATACAGGTATGGCACAGACCGAACAGAAAGATGAAAGGTTTTTCATTCAAAAGCAAAAATAGAGCTACAATAGTTGGGACTCACTCCGGTTACAAACTTTTTTGTCCAACAAAAAGAAGAAAATACTAAAAACAAACAACAAAAAGAGAAGTACAAAATCAGTTAAAAAGATCATCAAGGTCAGCGTCAATATCAACCCGGAGCCCGGTTTCAGACGGGAGCACGGTCTCGGTTGGGAGCTCGGTCTCGGCTGGGAGCACGGTTTCAGTCGTCAGCTCGTTGGTCAGGTCTTCCACCATTGGCTCCGACCGAACTAACTGATTGACAAGGTCATTGGCAGCTGGGGTATCGTTGGGCACGGTTTCTTCTTCATCATCTGAATCCTCAAGAAATTGTTGCTGAAGGGCAGCAGCATATTCCGCCATGGAGTTCGGTATGAAGTATGCAGGAGCGTTGAAGACCTCAGTCTCTGTACCGCGACCGAGCTGCACCACAGCCGCCCTCCACCCACATTTGAAGAAGAGATCCTTGGCAGCTTCACATTGTTTAATGTAAGTCGCCTCCCCCTCCTTGTACCCCCGGAGCTCGACATCATCCGTACTCTTCTTCAGCTTCTCAATTTCGGCGTTCTTCTTTCCTTCAAGTTTAGCCAGTTCGCGCAGGTATTTGTCTTTTATCACGGCTGTAGCTTTTTGTTTTTCTGCTTTAGCCGAGCTAACAAGTCCGGTCAGACGACCGTTCTCAGATTTTAGCTCGGCTATTTGCTTCCTGGCTTGTTCTAGCTCGGCAGTTTTTTCAGTCACTTCGGCCATGGCTTGCCTTGTAGTCTTGCGAAGTTCCAGCACACGCTTATGAGCGATGTGGCTCTTCTGCATGGCCTACAAAAGAAGGGGAAGACTTGTAATCAAACCGAAGTGAAAGTTTTGCAAATTAGAAAGATTAACAGAAAAAGCTACTTACAAGCACCATGGATTTCGTGGCCGAACAGATGGCCTTTAGTTCGGTCAGATGTTTGTGGTGCTCCATGTCTGCTGGAAGGCAAACACTCTTGGCAAGGTTAAATGTCATTAAGTGATCTTTTTCAACGACCACTGAGTTAGTGTCCTGAATTGCTCAGTTTTGAAAAATAATTTTGGGTGCCCACTTGGAGGAGCTAGCTCGGTCGGAGCGCTCCGGTTGCGGGCTCGGTGGAGAACTTGGTGGAAGAATGGTTTCGTCTTCATCAACAAGGCGTTGCTCGGTTGGGGTAGTCCGGGCACGCTTGCTTGGGCGAGATGAGGAGGGTTGTTGAGATGGAAAGGCCACCACGGTTTCCTGAGTCTGGTTGGGTGGTGGTACCTCGACTCGGTTTGTTTCGGTTAAAAGGGCCCTTACTCTGTTCCTCTTTGCCATCTCTTCTTCGGCAGTAGTTCGGACCAGGTTGATTTGAGGCCAGGATGGATCCGGTTCAGGAGCGGCTTCCAGCAAGAAGTCTGTTACTCTGGCTTTTCGTCGACTGCTATATCTGTACGTCGGTTCAAAATTCAGTAACTTAGCCCAACTTCTTTCAGGATATCGCAGTACGGCGCGAAGTGTGTTTAGATTGGGGTAACTGTATAGTGACTTAAGGTGGGCCAAATCTACATAAAGAAGACAACTGTCAGTTCGGTTCAGGAATAGAAAACTGAAATAAAGAGGAGCATGCAAAGGAGCCGAGGTAATTATACCAGGGGTTCCTTTCTTCCAGTTTATACTGCGGCCTGGGATCTGGGCTTGGTGGTCTTCAAAATTCCCAAATACCCAGAAAAAATCATCGTCGTTCAAGTCTTTATCCAGTGTGTCCTTTATTATTTTCTCTCGGCGGTGGCGTATTCTTAGATAATAGACCCAGCCATCTTCTTTTGATCTTATGGAGTATTGATGGAAGAGTTCGTCTAAGCCGAGGTTAATACCAGCTCGGCGGTTTAGCTCGGCTATGCCATTTATTATGCGGTATGAATTTGTGGAAAGCTGGGTGGGACATATCCTAGTTTGCCTAAGGAATTCACAGAGTAAAGGCTGTACAGGGAATCTTAGTCCGGTTTCTATAATGGACAAAAGGGTAAAGGGAACAAAGCCGGGGTTTCCCCATAGTGTGGTATCTACATCGGCTAAAGTAAGGTGAACATCGTCAGGGATGTTATAAACCTTTCGGAATTCAGCCATTCCACCAGGGGTGTTTACTAAAAACCTATACTTTCCCATTTATGGATTAAGTTATGAATAAATTAAACTTGTGTTAGCTCAGTCGGAGAAAGGTGCTGAGTAGCTCGGTTGAGCGCTCAAAGGAGTACCTAGGCAACCTAAAGTCTGCAAAGTGAAAAACAAAAGTGTTAAGCACAGATCGTGGGACCGTGCTAAAAAAAAATAAAGGCAAGATAAATGTAGTCCTAGCTCGGTTCGAGCAAGGGGTTCGATAGCTCGGTTTGTGCAGGGGGTTTTGTTATCCCGGTTTGCACAGGGGGTTTTGTTATCTCGGTTTGTGCAAGGGTTTTGTCAGCCCGGTTAAGCCTCTAGGGGCAGCGCTCTTAGTTCGGTTTGAATTACGAAGGCCGGTTTAGCCCCAAGTTATAGCTTGGTCGTGATTAAGACTATCAAGCACACTATTACGCAGCCTTAGTACGGTTTGTTAGCTCAGCTAAGGTAAATCAAAAGATGGTTTGACTTGTTAAAACTACTAATATAGCATGAAGTGTTAGTTCGGTTGAATGGCCTACCTAGATTGACATCAACTACAAACAACTTTTTACTCTGGTTATATTGTGATTTTGGATCAAATAGAGCGTTCTACAGGTTGTTTCATGAATACAAAGTGGTTCTTACAAGGTTTTTTCTAGAAAATGCAAGGCATAGCACAAAATGGAAAAAATGTGTTTTGTGAAAACATAAACAGCATGCTATAAAAATGCAAAAACAGATACGAAGTCAACAAACAAGGAAATAGGACTGAGTCACTTACAAGAATGGAGGCAAGTTGATGAAGATCCAAGTAACAAGGAAGAGCACGAGCTTTACGAAAAAAAAACAGTGGTTTCTGAAATGGAGACTAAAGCAAGAAAGAGAGCAAGAGGAAGAGAAGGTGAATAGTGTGGGAAATGATTTGAAAAAAGGGTTTTTTACTTTGTGTAGAGCTTTTGGCGGGACTGTTCAAAAATTGTGAAGTATGAAGAACGGCGTGACAGCTACGCTGGGCCATTAAGAGTCTGCCACGTGTCCATTGGAATGAGAAGCGATTTAGTTGCTGTGATTGAAGAGACGTTTTGACCGGACAGATTGAGTTCGGTGTGAATTTTTAGCTCGGCTGAGAAGGCTAAAAGAGTTTTTGGCTCAGCTAGAAAGGCTAAAAAGTTTCAGCTCGGCTGGAAAAGCTTAAAAACTTAGCTCGATAGTAAGGCTAAAAGTTTTTAGCTCGGCTGGTAGACAAGGTAATCCCTATCATGCTGCGCAGATGGAATTAATGGGCAATTGAGAGGGTAATTTATATAAATTGGGCCGAACTGGGTAATGGGCCATTGTGGGCCACAATACGACGGGCTAAGTAAAAAGGCCTTGAAGATAGTCTGGTCCCAGAAGGCCTTAAAGTTTAGTCCGGTCCCAGAAGACCTTGAAGTTAGTCCGGTCCTAGAAGACCTTGAAGTTAGTCCGGTTCCAAAAGGCCTTAAAGTTAGGCCGGTCCCAGAGAGCCTATTGTTATTTCGGTCCAGGACGGCACTGTGGATAGCTCGGCCGCCAGATTACTACGCTGAGTTAGCCCGGTCGTGGCGTAAAACGGCTAGCTCGGTCAGACGTAGCCAATTGTTAGCAGTATCTAAACAAACACTATGGTTAGCACGGTTTATGCAAGAGGAACCGAGGTAAGAGCAGCGAAAGGACCGAACTAGGTGTAGTTCGGTCTATTCTGCAGCTTGGCATAGCATTGCTTACCTCAGTCATATTGGAATCCGACTATGGTAAAACCATCTCACTTGGTTTAAGCAGTGAGGGGGGTGTTGAAGGATAAGCATTATCTTTCAGGAGTATGACTCCTAGGAGGATTCTGCATGGAGGAGTAAGAGTCCTACTAGGATTGTGCCACACGGAACCTACAAAAGCTCACAAACATCACCTATGGAGAGGTAACACAACTTTGATTCCTGAATACACAGAGCTTTTTGTCTATTTGTCTATTTTTGCTGACTTAGGCATCGGAGAGGTATCCGGCACACACCCGCCGGCTAGCTCACGTTTGTGTTTGCAGGGAATAAAGCGACGTCGTACGAAGGAGCGCAATCTTGATCAACAAGATTATACGAGAAAGTTTATTTCTTTCCCGTACAACTTATTAATTATAATATCAAAAATTTTTACAAAAATATTTCACGCAAGTTTTTATAATTGATTTTAAGAAACATCAAAAAAATAATATTATTTATAACTAGTGTATCATGGACAATATAAAAAAATATAGATATAAGTCTTAAAATAAATTATATAATGATAAATTATTTTTTATACAAAATTTGATTAAAAATTCAATATAATGGTAATATCATGTCATCATTAGTATGCGATATCACTAACTAATACTAAATAAACACATAGAAAGTGAACCTCATATGTCAAATGTAACTAACAATCCAATAAATTTCATATCTTTATAGTGAGATTACTTATACTTGCATGTCAATAATAATGACATCACCATTACATTTAAAATTTTCATAGATAATATGGTGTATAGTAGTCTCTTCATTTTCAATCAAAACAATCATTATTATTTTTATAATTTTTAAAATGTCATTGATATTTCATTCTAATAATATTTTTGTAATTCTTTTTATTTAAAATATTTTTTTTATATTTTAAAAAAAATACAAAATACAAAATTCAAGAGGACACATGACCTCCCGATCCTTACATGACTTCGCCACTGACTGTACATACGATGTATTTACACCCTTCACACTATGAAGTTGCCTCCTACACAAAATGGCGTTATTACACCCTACACATGATACACTTGCACTTTTCACACTATGAAATTGCATGCATATACTTAGGGGTTGTTTGGAATGTTCTAAATAAGTGTACTTTTTAACTTTTTATAAAATATGGGTTGGGTTTGAAGTGATGTAGTAGAGATGTAATGTGGCTTAAATAGGATGATGGCCCCGTTTGGTAGAGTTGTGGGAAAGTGATTATAACTTATAGCCTAACAGCTTATAGCTGTGAACATAAGCTGATTTTTGACTTATAAATTAAGTTTCTCCTCCCCCACTCAAAGAATAAGTTGATTTTTGACTTACAAAAAACTATAAGTTGTATTGTTAAGCTGAACCAAACACATCAAAATAGCTTAAATTAAGTTAAAAGCTGAAATAAGTTGGAAATAAGCCGTACGAAACAGGGCTGATGTGACTTAAATAAGATAGTGACTTTTTGACTTTTTAACTTTTTTTAAAGATGTCAAACTTAGGGGTTGTTTGGATAACCTAAATAAGTGTATTTTTTGTCTTTTTACGAAAAGATGTGCAGAAAAGTAAAGAGGTGATGTGATGAAAAAAAGATAAAAAGATGAATTATTTTTGAGTTGTCAAACTTGGCCTTAGCCTTACATCCTTCACACACCCTACACATGATATGCTTGCATCCTTCACACTATGGAGTTGTACCTTAGATATGATACAAAATCCACGACTTTTTCCCGTCCTCCTACTCGCTCTCTCTCTTTCTTAATAGATTTTGCCTCTCTCTCAATCCGAAAAATCCTAACATTTCATGAAACTCATGAGAGCTCAAATTGAGGATTTTGGTAATCTATGGCAGTTCAAGTTGAAGATGACAGATGAAGACATGGAAGGTATTTCAATTTTATAAAAATACTATTGTTGAGAATTTGATAAAAAATCAAGGCTCCCTTGATTTTCACAACCCCACTTGTCTCAATGTTTACTTTAAAGAAGGGATCGTTTGAGAATTGATTATTTTAGTAATTTTTTTATTTTTTAAAAAAAAGTACGTAAAAAAATAAAAAGAGTAATATAATAATATGTAATAAATTTTTTTATTTTTTTTACTAAAATAATCTATTGACAGAAAAGGTCCAAGACTAAGAAAAAGGTAATTGCATATAGTGATTTTGATAAAACTAAATGTTGAACTAAAATAATTTATTTGATATATATAAATTGAAATTTGAAATTTATTGTTATTTTTCTAAAATTTATTTTGGTGATAAAGTGGTAGTGTAACGCCTCAACTACTAAGCCGTTAATAAATCAAACAAAAATGTTAGAGGCCCCAAAATTCCTACCAAAAGTTTTACCAAATATCTTACATGGGTGTGGGACCCACATGGGACCCACATTGTGTGAATCCCACACCACATTTGGTAAAACTTTTGGTAGAATATTTGGGATCTCTAGCATTACCCTAAACCAAATCAACCTCAAATTTAAAATTCTAACTAATTACTAACCTCAAAAATAAAAATTGGCTCTAAAATAATTACACAAATGTCTATAATTTATAATTTATACAAATCTCCAAAAACAATATATAGTGGTGGGCCCAAAAATCTCCAACTCAATAATTTTTTAAATGCTTCAGCTCCAATCGCCACTAGATTTGCTCCACACTTGAAAAATAAATTAATTTGGGAAGTATACAATACGACAAGAATAACAATGCTCAAATAGAGAATAAATCAACAGGGATCCAATAATTTACAACATGGCACAAACGATTCGATTTGAGATACCAAGCAATTTACCAAATTGCATAAACAAGTCAACTCGACATATAATAATTTATCCAAGACCAAATACCCGGTCCTACTTAGTACATGACCAGTGACCAGCCTCACCTACCTTGCCCAAGCACAACCGTTTATCCGAGTTATTGGTCCAAGCTATTGGCAAGGTCTACTTGATTCATGTACGAAGCATTTTCACATCATTTACCTAGAGAAATCAATACTAACTACACAGAACAACTTCACAGAATTCATCAAATGACTAAAATAATCAAACGTATCAACAAGAATGATTCCACAAAATTATCAAATGACTAAGATAATCAAGAGGAGTACAAATGAGAAGTAATTAAAATAAAACCTCTTTGCAAAGAGATTTAGAGGAAACATATTGTATACCACCCAAATTACCTCAAATCAATCTCCTCCGTCACCAACATTCGAATCTCAATATTTCTCCATGGATCTCCAAAAATAGTATATCATAATTCTAAGGCATAAAGTATGTAGGATTTGACAAAATCTATGACTCTTCTCCTAAATAAAAATGATAACTCTCACTCTAAATACTCCCAATCCAAACTCAATATTTCTATAATTTAAGAGAGAACAATATGAGTGAGTGAGAGAGAGAGAGAGAGAGAGAGAGAGAGAGAGAGGCATAGGATGATGGAAAAAGGGTTTCAAATTGAAACTTAAATAATGTGAGGCTACTTAGCCTCTAAGAAAACTTGGAGAGAAAGAAAGATAATTGACTTGTAGGCAAAGAAAAGTTGTAAAAGAGATGAATAATGATAATAATGATAATAATGAAATGGAGGTAAAAAAAGATAAAACAAATAAAGAAAATAAGTCAGGTTCTCATCTAAATATCTCACCACCAAACTACCACCAACATTTTTAACTAAAATATTAATACCTCAAAACTACAGGATTTCACAGGTAGTGGAGGTGGCAGTAGTAATGGTTGAAATGTGGTGTAGTGAAAAGGGAGAAGAATGGTGGAGATAGCAGTGGCATGACGATAATAATTGTTATGATTTTTTGTTCATTGTCAATATTGTAAGTGTAACAACCCGAAAATTTAAGTTATCCCTTAAATTTTATATTAGTATTTGTAGACACCCCATTTTTTTACCGTCTTCAAGATTTAGACATCATCGTTTGTGCACTCGATGATTGTGCTTGTTTGTGTTCATTTTGAGCGCCTGAAGTCCTCAACGGAACGCCTAGTCTTTGAGCCTTTAAACCTTGTATGTTTTGTGCATGTTTTTGAACCAAGAGCCTGTTGTCTCTTGTCTGGGGGAGTGCATGACTTATCGGCCAACCCCCTGGATTGTCGGCCATGGTTTGTGCCTGCCGGTTACCAGTGGTGGCCGACGACCATTGGTCTACTTTTTCAGATATTTGTTTGCCAGCTGTTGCTCACCGAGCTACATTTTTATGCACGTGTATAGTAGGATGTATACAAGCTCAAACCTTGATTTTCTATATATAGGGGGTGTCCTCTCCCATTTTGTAGGGTTAGAAATTTTGGACCAAAAATCTCTCTCTCTCTCTAGATTTCTCTCTCTAGAAATTTTGAATACTTGTTTTAATCGCATGTTATCAAATCAATTCATATGCCATATTAGTAGCCGAGCCTATTAATTGCATTATTTGCATGCGTTGCATTAGACACTTAACATAGTTAGGATCGTGCATCTTTCTAACTAGTTTTTGTTTTGGCTTTGAGTACTCGGTGAGTTTTATGCTTTAGCATACTTGCATGTGTGTGAATGTTGTCATAATAGCATGCTTGCCATGAGGCTATGTGCTTACGTGTTAAATTGCATGAATGCCTGTGGATGAAGGCTTGTTGTTTGAATTGGAACAATTCAACAAATGTGAGTTTTAAGCCCACTTTGTTGTGGTAAAAATCATGTTTTAAGCCCACTATGTTTGGTGGTAAATTCACATCTTTAAGCCCACTTTGAGGGTGACAAATTCAAACCATTTTCGAAAACAAACATGAGTTGAATTGTTTAAAGTCTTGGGACTAGTCTATACTTGCTTGTATGCGTCACATAGTAAAGCTAGTTAAATAACCGGAATAAGAATACATAATGTTTATAAAACATCATATCATGATTAGTAGAGGCCGATTTTTGATCGGGTGAGCGGGAGTGCTCATTTCAGGACCTTGACCTCTCGCACCCATGTTCCTGAGCCGAGACAGCTTTTTTGATGACAGACACGTGGCCTTTGGCACGAGTCAAGGTTTCCTAAATTTTTCAAAAATAAAACATTTAGGTGGCGACTCTGTAATCTGACAAAGCAGTCCAATTTTGGTATTATTTGATTTAAAATCGATTTTCCAAAAAGGTTTGCTGGATTTGGATTCTTTGGTATTTATCAGTTTCACATTGCATTTGTGAGATTAAATTCAGAACCGCGGGAGTCCGAACTGTGAGGCCTTCTTTTCAAACCCTTTCCAAAAGGCAGGGTGCGAAAAAAGGCAAGTCCACAGTATTCTTTAATTATAAATGAGAAAACAAAATATAATATGTATATAGATATAAATTTATAGTAATATAATTAGCAAAACAATAAAGGGTTATTGTGTATTATCCAAGAGGTAATAAGGTACTTTTTGGGCCAAATGGTGATTAAAGAAAAGGTGGCAAATCTAATTGATAAGGTTAGAGGATTGGCACTCTCGTATCCCCAAACTTGGGCCTCACGAATATACAATTAATGAGTAGATTGGTGAGTCACCTATATAAGGGGCTTAAAGAAATGCAAGTGATGGGGCAGAAACAAAAACAAAGAAAAGAAATAGAAAATAAATAAAAAGAAGGAAGGAAGTTAATGGGAGAAGGTTTCGGAAAAATAGAGAAAAAATAGAAAGTAAAATTAAAGGTGAGTTATATTATACCTTGAGTCACCATAATATATTTTACATATGTTTTGGATTACCATAAATTATTTTACGCAATCTCTGTTTTATAAATTATATTAATATTTTGATTACGTTAATTATTTTCTGACTCTATTTGCTTAAATTAAAACTCATGAATATATTTATTTAACTTTTAGAAATTATTTGATAATGGTTTTATAAACAATTATGTTTTGTAAGTACCACCACGGGAGTCTCATGCCTTGGGGGACTCAAATAAACATTGGCCTCTGTTTGGCCACTTTGTGGCCCTTTGTTGTCATGGATATTAATCTCTATTCTGTGCAGAGCAAAATGCTGTGTAAAGCTAAGTGCTACACTATTGTAGGAGCCACCTCTAGAATCCGTATGAGCCACCTCTTGAGTCTGTAATACTGTATTGTCATGAATCCATTAACCTCTGTTCTGACTGTCACTGTGACCTCTGTTCTGTTGTGTTCTGTTCGGTACCGTGATTATGGTTATTTAGTTTTGTTACTTAAATGATTATTCGTTCAGCCTAAGTTATTTTAACTATTTTAGTTACATAACTATTCATGGTTATTTTGTGTCCCTTATACTCTTGGCATAATATTTCTCACTCTACCATGTACTTATAGCTGTTTACCAATTTTCAGGAAACAATGCAATTCAAAAATAGCTTTTGGAGAGTCTTAGAAACGGGGATGTGGGATAGACACACAGACCACTTTTATAGTATTTATAATTCTATTTTTCATATGTAAATATCAGCCTTTTGGTTAATAAGTTTTTGTTATAAAAGTAAAAGCTCCAATGATTATTTTAGTACTCTCACTTAAATATTTTTCCGCTCGCATTTAGTAATTTGTTTAACAATTGGCCGGAGGTAACTTCAGTTACTGGCTATCACGGTGCTTAACCCTTGGGTACAAGGAGCAAGTCGTGACAGTAAGATGTTAGTTTATTAATAAAATTAAATTACAATTAAAGGAGTCGCCATTGCTTCCTCAGCTAAATAGCTACAATGTCTTATATATTAGTACGCATCGATATCAATACATATGTAATTACTCCCTTCGTTCCATTTCTACTTTTTCATTTTAGTCCGCCCCAAAATATTTGTTTATTTTTTATTCTAGGGTATTAAATTTTGTTAGATTTTTAAAATTGCCCATTATAAATTATTATAAATACATTTTAAAATTCAAAAAGAAGGATACAATGGAAAAAATATTTTAAAAGTTGAATTAAAATATAATAATTGTATATCTCCTTAATAAGTTAGATTTTTTATGATGAACAAATAAATTAAGGTGGAGAGAGTTTAAATTGAATCAACATTAATTAAGAATCTTTCTTGTGGGAGCCGAATAAATAGCGGAATCAGATAAGCGAAGTATACACTTAAGAGGCCTAGGAGACAGACATTATTCGGCCCTATCCTGCATGATCAGGAGGCCGAATACAATAAATAGGCCGAATAGCTATTGGATTATGGAGCCGAGTAAATAAGAGGATAATGGGCGAAAAGTGGGCCAGGCCCTGAGGCCCAGGAAGCGAGTATAAATAGAGGAACAACAGTCGAAGAAAGGTATGTGAGAATCAATACGCTTAACTTAAAATACAAGTAATCCAGAGAGTAGAAACTGACTTGTCCGTCGGAGTGCTAATTCCGGCATCCCCGACCGGAGTGTTTGTTCCCTTTCAGGTTAATAGCAAAGGATCACGAGTGTCTCCCGGGATCCAAAGAGTATTTCCAAACCACCTTCCCACAATTGGCGCCGTATGTGGGAATACTCAACCATATCTATGGCGGGTGCAACGGAAGGTCCTCCGATAATTGCTGATGAAACTACAGTGAGAGATGATCTCACCCCAACAAACATGCTGGGACTAGAAACTATCGCCGCAAGACGCGCCTTGAACTTCGACCCACCCTCGACTTCAACGCAAGAGACAATACAAGCGATCATGGAACAAGCAAAGCAAAACGAACAGAGGTTAGAGAACATGATCGCTGAGAACGAACGTCTCCGTCAGGATTTGGCCTTGGAAGTAGCGAAGTCCAAACAAGCTGTACGCCAAGATCCGGAACGACCTCGTAGGGCAGGTGGTCGACGACCTCAAGCCTGATAACAAGACACTGACAGCGACTCCGACTCATAATCCCCGGAGCCCAAGAGGAAGGGACAAAACGAGACTACCAGTTCCTCTGAAGAGAGTCCACGTATGAGGCATAAGCGAAGACGAAATGGTTCAGACGAAGAGGACCAGCACGATCCCTTTGTGCGACGGATCGCAAAGACAGTATTACCCAAGAAGTTCAAAGCTCCGTCGTTCACCTTGTACGACGGGAAATCGGATCCCACGGATCATATCCGTCACTATAAGCAAGCCATGACGTTGCATGCAGACGACGAAGCTCTCATGTGCAAAATATTTCCGAGCAGTTTGGGACCGTTGGCAGTCAGATGGTATTATAAGTTGGAGCCGACGTCAATTAAGAGTTTCCATCAATTACAAAAATCCTTTAGGGCAAGATTCATCACCAACGAGGTCCAGCCGAAACAAGCCGACTCTCTCTAGGCAATGCAGATCCAGCCAGGAGAAACACTAAGAGCGTATTCGGCGCTATTGGGAGTGCTTTAATCTTGTTGATGATGCTTACAACGACTCCATGGCCATCACCACCTTCAAAATGGGTTTGCATCCTAACAGTGCTCTCCGCAGCTCCTTGACTAGAAGACCCCCAAAAACAGTTTAGTCGTTGATGAAGAAGGTTGAGGAATACTGCAAAGTGGAGAATGACGCCTTGCGGGTTAAAGCCGGAAACGTGGCCAACAAAACGACCCCTTCTGAAATTGCTCAGCCGATAAATTCTGTACCACCTCAGAGCCCTGAACCACGGCTTTGGGCTAAACGAGACAAGAGACGGGATTCTCACCGATCAAGCGACCAATGCTCCCACTGAGCGAATGAACAACTGCAAGTCGATAGCAGGCGCACAAGGCGCGCCGACAAGAAATATACGGACTTGTCAGAACTGATCAGCGCGGTTATGTCCAAAATCCAACACCTTCCGTTCTTCAAATGGCCGTCCAAAATGGTGGGACCCCCCGACACGAGAAGGTGGGATAGGCGGTGTGAGTATCACAAGGATCATGGCCATGATACTGAGAGTTGTTATGCATTGAAGGATCACCTGAAGGAATTGGTGCAAGATGGTCGGCTACAATAGTACGTCCGAAAAGGCAACTCAACCAAAGCAATAGCCTTAAGACAGGATTCACCTCCACTCGGTGTGATGTACATGATATACAGCTTGCCAATGTCATCCGCGGTGCATACGATTCAGTCGAATCCCGACCCTCAAAATTAACTCACTCTAGCTAAACGGCCCCATGAAGCTGCGAGCATTGCTTTTGATGATTCAGATTTGGCCGGAGTGACACTTCCCCATATCGATATCTTGGTAATCGAGTTACACGTAAACCGATTCACCGTTGAGCGCGTACTCATTGATCCGGGGAGCGCATCGGAAGTTATGTATTACAAGACATTCACTAAACTCAGCTTCTCTGAATCAGATCTTTCTCTAGCTCCTTCCCACTATTCGGCTTCAACGCCAATCCAGAATACCCGTTGGGGAAAATCACACTACCCGTTCGAGCGGACTCCCGAACAGTGGATGTGGAATTCTTGGTCGTCAAGCTGCCATCGCCGTATAATCTCATCGTGGGGCGAACTTGGTTGCATACTATGCGGGCCGTGCCAAGCACCTATCATCAGCTGCTTCGTTTCCCGACAGAACGCAGCATTGAGTAAATCCGTGACTCCCAGAAATCGGCACAAGCATGTTATCTCCTTGCTGAAAAGACACCAAAGGAGTTGCAAGTGAATTCTATTGAGGTGTCAGATCGGGAGAGCCTCGACGATGTTGGGCGACTCCCAAGTGAAAAGGCCACAGAAGCCCTAGATCGAGTTGAAATCGACAGAAACCCAAACAGGTTCTTCATGGTCGGCGCCTCCTTGAATCAAGCCGACAAATAGCAGCTAATTTCCTTCCTGCTCGGCAACCTTGATGTATTTGCATGCTCCATATAAGATGTCGGGTGTAGATCCGTCTGTTTCACAGCACCGTTTAAACGTTGACCCTAAATGCAAGCTGATTATTCAGAAAAGCCGGCGGTCAGCCGCAAAGCACACTACCGCCGTTGTTGAAGAGATTAACCGGTTGCTTGACGCCGGGGCAATCAGGGAAGTGACCTACCCTACGTGGCTCTCGAATACTGTGGTTGTGAAGAAGAAAAATGGGACTTGGCGAGTCTGCGTTGATTTCACGGACCTAAACAAAGCTTGCCCCAAGGATTGTTTCCCCCTACCCAGAATAGACCAACTTGTAGATGCGACGGTACACCATCAGCGTATGAGCTTCCTCGATGCTTACAGAGGCTACCATCAAATTACCATGCATCCGGAGGACCAAGACAAAACTGCATTCCTCTCCCCAAGAGGACCCTCGTGCTATAAGGTTATGCCTTTTGGGCTAAAGAATGCAAGGGCAACTTACCAAAGACTGGTCACTACCATGTTCAAGGAGTAACTCGGCTACACTATGGAAGTGTACATTGACGATATGGTGGTCAAGTCCAAAGAAGAGCAAACTCATCTAGCCGATCTGGAAGAGACGTTCGGTATTTTACGCAAATATAAAATGAAGCTGAACGCTTCCACATGTGCATTTGGGATCGGCTCTAGTAAATTCTTGGGTTACATTGTCAACCACCGAGGAATCGAAGCCAACTCGAGGCAGATCACAGCAATCTTGGAGTTCGGCTCCCCTCATTCAGTGAAAGAGGTTCAAAAGTTGATAGGGATGGCCGCCGCACTCAACAGGTTCATCAGTCGGTCCACAGATCGCTGCCGACAATTCGTTCATACACTACGGTAGGGTAAGGCTTTTGAATGGTCCGCCGAGTGCAAAGCCGCTTTCAACGGCCTCAAGACCTACCTCCGATCAGTTCCACTCTTGACAACACCATCGGCAGGTGACCCGCTCATTTTGTATCTGGCAATTTTCGATCGGGCCGTCAGCGCCGTACTGATAAAGGAAGAGCTAGCGGAGCAGCGACCAGTGTATTATGTAAGCAAGGCAATGGTTGACGTCGAAACACGCTACCTTCCGTTGAAAAAACTCATTATGGCCCTCGTCATGGCAGTGAGAAAGCTGATGCATTACTTTCAGGGGCATACCATCGGGGTACTAACGGAACGCCCCCTCCGGTCAGTACTCCGTAGTGCAAAAGCATCAGGGCGGGCTTCAAAGTTGGCTCTTGAACTCGGCCAGTACGATATTCAGTTTCTACCTAGAACCTCAACCAAGGGATAGGTGCTTGCCGACTTTGTCGCCGAATTCATTAGGGGTCTTGCCGAATTCAAGTATGATGAAATTCAACTTAAGCCGAACTAGAGAATTTATGTTGGGGACATTTGGCAGTTGTACTGTGATAGGTCATCCAATCAACGGGGCTGTGGAGCCAGAGTAGTAATCATGGCTCCCGACGGCGCAATAATTGAGCAGGCCGTCAAACTCGGCTTCGAAGCATCAAATAACGAGGCCGAGTACGAAGCCCTTCTAACTGGTTTGCAGAATGCACATCTTCTGGGTGCTCGGAGTTTGCTTGTATTTTGCGATTCAAAACTGGTGATTAATCAGCTAAAGGGGAAGTACGGGCCAAAAATGACCGTATGGTGGCTTACATGAAAACGGCTAACTCCTTGCTGGCAAAATTTGACCATCATGAATTGAATCAAATAACACGAGATCAGAACACACATGCAGATGCCTTGACTTGCCTAGCCTCCGCCATTAACTCAGAGATTAAACGGACCATCGAAGTAGGTTTCATCCCGGAGTCGAGCATTGGTCATTCAAAGGAAGTCCAGGTCAATGTCATAGAGTCAGGACCGAGTTAGATGGACCTCATTGCTGCATTCCTGTCTTCCGAATAGCTCCCAACAGACAAGAAAGAAACACACAAGCCGCGAAACAAAGCCCTGCGATACTACTTGAATCCGCAAGGAAAACTCTATAAAAAATCCCTTTCTGGTCTATACCTGGAATGCGTGCATCCGGACAAAGTCGAAGAGCTTCTGACCGAAATACATGAAGGTAGTTGTGGCGCACATTCTGGCGGACGCTCTTTGGCTCATCGAGCTGTAACACAGGGGCATTATTGGCCAACAATGAGAGCACACGCCGAATGTTATGTGAAGAAATGTGAACAATGCCAGAAGTTCTCCCCCTTAACCCATCTGCCAGCTGAAGAGTTAAGCTCTATCTCCAATCCCTGGCCATTCGCCTAGTGGGGACTTGATATCATCGGATCATTGCCGAGGGCCCCAGGGAACAAGCGATACTTGATTGTCGCGACAGATTACTTCACAAAATGGGTCAAAGCGAAAGGATTAACGCACATTCAAGATGTTGATGTTAAGCGCTTTGTATGGAGAAATAGCATAACACGATTCGGCATTCCAAGAGCACTTATCTCAGACAACGGCACCCAGTTTGATTGTGGTGCCTACCGAGAGCTACGCAGTAAGTATGGTATCTGGCCTTACTTTTCCACGCCGGCTTACCCATAAAGCAATGGTCAAGTTGAAGCCTCTAACAAATCCATCTTGGACGGCATCAAGAAGAGGCTAGAGAAAGCTAAAGGCAAATGGGTCGAAGAATTGCCGAGTGTGTTGTGGGCTCATCGAACTACGCCGAAGCGATCCACTGGGGAAACGCCGTTTGCTTTATGTTTTGGAACACAGGCAATCATCCCCTTGGAAATCGGCCTCCAAACTTTGAAATCGACAGTTTTTGATTTGGGCCGAAACGACATGATGTTGGCTTTAGACTTGATTCTGATTGAAAAGCGGAGAGACCGCGCCCTTGCATCCATGGCACGGTACCAACAGCAGCTTGCTAAGTCATATAATCAGCGTGTTCAACTACGCCGCTACACACCAGGAGAGTTGGTCCTGAAGAAAGTGCTTTCAACTGCCAAGAATCCGGCCGACGGAAAATTGGGACCTAACTGGGGCGGCCCTTATGAGATCGACTCAATCACGGGAGTAGGGGCATATCGGCTCAAAGACATGTCTGGGAGGAGTCTGCCACGACCTTCAAATTCCACGCATTTATGTAAATTCTATCATTAACCCGACTTGTGGGGCTTGATACTTGTACATATTTCACTTTTGCAATACAAAGTTTCCCGTTTCCTCATCGCGTAATTCAGTTCAAAAGTCTCCGGATTCGAAGCCCCATCAGTGCATGACGCTTTTGGGCCGATTACGACTTCGGATTCAAAGCTCCCTTTGTGGATGTCACTATTGGCT
This sequence comes from Camellia granthamiana, assembly GCA_036172215.1. Lineage (NCBI taxonomy): Eukaryota > Viridiplantae > Streptophyta > Magnoliopsida > Ericales > Theaceae > Camellia > Camellia granthamiana. The sequence goes on from CM069904.1 coordinate 114,121,296, forward strand.
AAGATTTAAGTCTTCAGATTCGGAGCCCTATCAGTGCATGATACTTTTGGGCCGATTAAAGACTCCGGATTTGGAGCGCCTTTCGTGGATATCACGATAGGCTAAGATTTAAGTCTCCGGATTCGGAGCCCCATCAATGCATGATACTTTTGGGCCGACTAAGACTCTAGATTCGGAGCGCCCTTCGTGGATATCACGATTGGCCAAGACAAAAAGCCTCCGAATTCGGAGCCCCATCAGTGCATGACACTTTTCGGTCGATTAAGACTCTAGATTCGGAGCGCCCTTCATGGATATCATAATTGGCCAAGACAAAAAGTCTCCAGATTTGGAGCCTCATCAGTGCATGATGCTTTTGGGCCGATTAAGACTCCGGATTTGGAACACCCTTCGTAGATATCACGATTGGCCAAGACAAAAAGTCTCTAGATTCGGAGCCTCATCAGTGCATGACGCTTTGGGGCCAATTAAGACTCCGGATTCGGAGCGCCCTTCGTGGATGTCACGATTGGCCGAGATTTAAGTCTCCGGATTCAGAGCCCTATTAGTGCATGATACTTTTGGGCCGATTAAAGACTCTGGATTCGGAGCGCCCTTCGTGGATATCATGATAGGCCAAGATTTAAGTCTCCGGATTCGGAGCTCTATCAGTGCATGATACTTTTGGCCGACTAAGACTCTGGATTCGGAGCGCCCTTCGTGGATATCACGATTGGCCAAGACAAAAAACCTCCGAATTCGGAGCCCCATCAGTGCATGACACTTTTGGGCCGATTAAGACTCCGGATTTGGAGCGCCCTTCGTGGATATTATGATTGGCCAAGACAAAAAGTCTCCAGATTCGGAGCCCCATCAGTGCATGACGCTTTTGGGCTGATTAAGACTCCGGATTCAGAGCGCCCTTCGTGGATATCACGATTGGCCAAGACAAAAAGTCTCCAGATTTGGAGCCCCATCAGTGCATGACGCTTTTGGGCCAATTAAGACTCCGGATTCAGAGCGCCCTTCGTGGATGTCACGATTGGCCAAGATTTAAGTCTCCGGATTTGGAGCCCCATCAGTGTATGATACTTTTGGGTCGATTAAAGACTCCGGATTCGGAGCGTCCTTCGTGGATATCATGATAGGCCAAGATTTAAGTCTCCGGATTTGGAGCCTCATCAGTGCATGATACTTTTGGGCAGACTAAGACTCCGGATTGGGAGCGCCCTTCGTGGATATCACGATTGGCCAAGACAAAAAGCCTCCGAATTCAGAGCCCCATCAGTGCATGACACTTTTGGGTCGACTAAGACTTCGGATTCGGAGTGCCCGTCGTGGATATCACGATTGGCCAAGACAAAAAGCCTCTGAATTCGAAGCCCCATCAGTGCATGACACTTTTGGGCCGATTAAGACTCTGGATTCGGACCGCCCTTCGTGGATATCACGATTGGCTAAGACAAAAAGTCTCCGGATTTGGAGCCCCATCAGTGCATGACGCTTTTGGGCCGATTAAGACTCCGGATTTGAAGCGCCCTTCATGGATGTCACGATTGGCCAAGATTTAAGTCTCCAGATTCGGATCCCCATCAGTGTATGATACTTTTGGGCTGACTAAGACTCCGGATTCGGAGCGGCCTTTGTGGATATCACGATTGGCCAAGACAAAAAGCCTCCAAATTCGGAGCCCCATCAGTGCATGATACTTTTGGGCCGACTAAGACTCCGGATTCAGAGCGCCCTTCGTGGGTATCACGATTGGCCAAGACAAAAAGCCTCCAAATTTGGAGCCCCATCAGTGCATGACACTTTTGGGCCGACTAAGATTCCGGATTTGGAGCGTCCTTCGTAGATATCACGATTGGCCAAGACAAAAAACCTTCAAATGTGGAGCCCCATCAGTGCATGACACTTTTGGGTCGATTAAGACTCCGGATTCGGAGCGTCCGTGGATATCGCGATTGGCAAAGTCTCCGAATTCGGAGCCCCATCCATGCAAGTCGCGCCTGGGCCGAATGAGACTTCGGATTCCGAGTGCCATATGTTTGGGTCGAATTCGTGGCACCTTGCGGAATTGACGTTTTGGCCGACTAAGTCCTCCGAATTTGGAGCAATTCGTGCAAACCATTGAAGTCATAGTTATTTTATGAACAAATCGATATAAAATAAAAAGATCATACTATCATAGTTAAATCCACTCATGAATTAGTTGGCACAACAACAAAACATTCGAAAAATATATGTTCTAATTAGACTAATTTCGAATACATTACATTGGCCTCGAATACATTATTAATTAAACAATAATTTGATAAATAAATACAAAATGTATTTATTTTTACATAAGGTTTTATTCGGCGCCACCTTCATCGTCACTCTTCTCTATTTCGTACGCTAAGAAGGGAAGATTGCGGCGATAATATAACGGTGAAGCCGACTGAACACCTGCTGCACGGAGGGCATCCGCGGCCTTAAGCGCCTCGATCTACCCGTGCCAAAATCCCTGATTCTTGCATCGGCAGACCTCATCGGCGAGTTTTTCCCTGGTCTTTTTTATCCCGATCTTCTGGCCTTCGTGGAAGCCTTTTTTGTAAGCCCTTGTCTTGGCAAACTCAATCGCAAACATGCTAGCTGTATCTCGATCGACGATCGCATGACTTATTAGCCATTGGGTCACCCTCTCCTCGACGATCGGGTTAGACTTTCCGGCCGACTGTTCCCCACCAGTCTTGACCTTTCTCAACTCGCGCTCGACTTTCTCCGCGCGAGCTTCTAGGCTTCAAATACACTTGTCCCTCTGCTCTATCTCCTGCTGAGAAGTGCGAAGGCGCATATCGATTTCGTAGGCGGTGTATAGCCCCTTCACCGCCTCATGGATGCCCTCTTGGAACACTTCGAAGTCTAGTTGACCAACCATTGACTGCTGAACTTTTGGCGGAAAAATCTATTGTGCAAATTCGAATGCCATGTTTGGGTCTCGGATGATTGAATCCGCCTCCGTCATCGGTTTGTTCTCGACAAAAACTGCAAAGCTCAATGGGCGTGATGGCCCACTGGCTTCACTGCGCGGACGAGGGGAACTTCCCCGTTGGTGCTTTTCCCTTCTGGGTAACCTGGTTCGTCAACGTGGAGAGTGACGCCTCTCATGCTCAGCAGATGCGCTAACTCCCGTTTAGGGAGGTTCGCCACCTCGGTTCATCGCTGAGTCCAGCTCCGCCAGTGTCCTGCCTTCCCTTTTACTGTTGAAGAATAGTCTGCTAGACATTCACTCTTCTTTGCCCACGTTCGATATACAGGGTTGAGTTTTGTTTGGACACAACCCCTTCTCTAAATAATTCATGGGCGCACTGCATTCCCGAGACGACCTCATTAATGCACGCACTCCATATGTCACGACCCGCTCCCCGTACCCAAGGGTTAAGCATCGTGATGGCCAGTAACTAAAGTTACCTACGACCAATTCTTGAACAAATAAATAAACGTGAGCAGAAGTAATATTTAAATGAGGGTACCAAAATAATCATCGGAGCTTCTATTTTTATTACAAAATGTATTGACTAAAAAGGCCGATATTTACATATAAAAATATCAATAAAAGTGCTGTGTGTGTCTATTCTGCAGCTCTGCGTCTAAGACTTTCCAAAAGCTATTTCTGAGTTGCATGTTTCTGAAAATTGGTAAACAGCTATAAGCACATGGCAGAGTGAGAAATATTATACCAAGAGTATAAGGGACACGAAATAACCATGGATAGTTAGTTAGGCCAAAACATTTACATAAACAAATTATTTAAGTGGTAAAAAATGAAATACAGAAATTATGTAAATAAATAACCATAACCAAGATACAGAACAGAACAAAACAGAGGTCACAGAAGTGACAATCAGAACAGAGGTACGGATTCAAGATGTGGCTCATTCGGATTCTAGAGGTGGCTCCCACAAGAGTGTAGCACCTAGCTCCGCACAACACTTTGCTCCGCACAGAATAGAGGTACGGATTTAAGAGATGGCTCGTACGGATTCTAGAGGTGGCTCCCACAATAGTGTAGCACTTAGCTCCGCACAGTACATTGCTCTGCACAAAACAGAGGTCAATGGATCAGAGGGCCACAAAGTAACCAAACAGAGGCCAATGGTTATTTAAGTCCCCCAAGGCGTGGGACTCCGGTGGTGGTACTTACAAAACATAATTGTATATAAGGTCATAGTCAAATATTCTTTAAAATATAAACAAACATATCCATGGGTTTCCTTTTAAGCAAATAGGGTTCAAAAAATAATCCCCGTAATTGAAATCTTTATAAAACATAACTTTTATTAATATACTAATAAAACATAACTTGTGTAAAATAGATTTTGGTAAGTCAAAACATATGTAAAATATTTTATGGTGACTCAAGGTACAATATAACTCGCCTTAACTTTAATACTTTACTCTTTTTTTTCACTATCAAAGAGCCTTTCGACTTCCACTATTTTTTCCTTCCTTTCCTCTCTTTCTTTCTTTCTTTTCTTTCTTTCCTTCTTTCTTCTTTCTTCTTTTTCCGGCCCAGATTAGCACCTCCCTATTTATAGGGAATAACGCGCATACGTGGCAGATTCAATAATAAATTCATAGATTCGTTCTTATCCTTAATAGATATTTAAGATAATTACCCTTTGACCCAATATTTTAATATAATTATATAAATTAATTAATTCTTAATTAAATTACACATTATTGTATACCAACAGAAAATTAATTATTTATTTTACTACCACATCTATTATTATTATTAATATTATTATTATTTATATTTTGACCCCTAGATTCATAATAATTATATTATTTTACAAAATTACACATAATAATATATAATAAATTATATATTTTCCTAACTGAGATTAAATAATATTAGTATAAATACTACAAAATAATTAAAAATCTAGGTTGTTACACCATAAGCCGCCGGTATTCGGCTTTCTAGATTTACCCCGAACCGGGGCAATTCCTTAACCTTAATATCTGGGCTGAGGCAAGGGCGGATTCCTTAATTCTAACGGCCGATGGTTCTTTACTCGACTTGGGGCCTTGAGCCGAAAGGATCGTGCCTCAGCCATTTCACGAACCGGACTCATTCAGTGGTCCAGTTCATATTTGAGGCAAAAACAGATTCCTTAATCCTAACGGCCAATAGTTCTCTACTCGAATCAGCTAAATCCCTTGGCCTTAAGCCGAAAGGATCGTGCTTCAACCATTTCACGAAGCCGAAAGTATAGCGGTCCCGGTATAACCTGTTGTTTTTGAACTGTAATCCGGATTCGGTTCCGTAGATTTGTTGTGGTCTTATCCTCTTTTGTATCCCTTACTCTTTGTTTTGGAGTTTTGGGTTCTGTTGGGCAAGTTGGGAATAAGTTGGTTGTGTTTTAAAGCTTAGAAATTTTTGCCCAGATTTTAGCCTTTCCGCTGGAGCGGCGTTTTTGACGCTCGAGCGGGCCATTGTTGTTCTTGTCCGCTCGAGCGGGGAGTTGGACGCTCGAGCGGGGACCTGGCTCTGCAAAAGTACTGGGAGTGCGTATCCGGCACTCGAGCGGGGGATTGGCCGCTCGAGCGGGAGTCTGTGAGTGGCGCTCGAGCGGGAGTTTCCACGCTCGAGCGGGGCGTCGTGTATATCAGTCCGAGATGTAGCTTTTTGGGTCACTTTTTGATTTCCTTTCTCTCTCTTACTTTTTCAAAACCTCCATTGGAGAGCACCTCACTCTAAAACCTAACTTCTCTCTTAGGATTGATCTAGTTAGAGTGCTTTCCTCACCTTGGGCCTTTGTAAGAAGTGTGTTGATCGTCGAGGGCTTCGTTGTGATCCAAGAAATTTGGGATTTGGAGCACTTTGATTTCGGGTCATCTTCTCCATTTGAGTTCTTCATTTGAGGTAGGGATTCTCCTTGTTCCTTTTCAATACTCCGTCTATGGATAGACATGTGGTAATTTTTGTATTGCATGAAAATTGAATCATGTTGGATTTGTTTGAAAATCATGAGATAAACCTAGAGTTGGTTGTATTGGGAATGGATTTAGCTTCATTAAGTGTTGTCTTGGCTAATTAGTATATAAATTAGCATGTTGTGGTTAAAAGAAGATAAAGCCCTAAATTATATTTTGATCAGGTGAATTGAAATGGAAGTTTATTGACCATTGTGTGTAAATCTCTTTGTCAAATGAGTTGGGTAAGGGTGTTAACGCCTATGGGATAAATCATGATTTTGGAATTGGTTTTATGGAAACAAGAATAGTGGAGTTGGTTTTGTGATGACAAGAAGGAAATGGGGTTGTTTTTGGGAGAATGAGAAAAATGTTTTCGAAATAAGTTTGAGAATCGGGTTGTTGTATCTTGAGTGTTGAACACACATGTAGAAGTTGTATCTTTAACTACCATGTTAATGTTGTTGTTGGGTTTGTGATTCATGATAATTGAGTCTTCAATAGATGTATTAAGTGTATGCATCTAGAGGTTTTGTCCTTGGTCATCGGTGGAGGATGACGTGGTTGTGTAGAATTGTCGGGTTTGCATTGAATGATTGATTGACTGAACATTGTATGTGATGAAGTGTTAGATACATTATATATGTATATTTGCTCGGAAGGAGTTCGTCATGCGTTCATATTTTTTTTAACACATTGCTGGTATCTGGATAGTTTATGTATATGCATTATACATGTTGGTTATGCCTTGTTGCATGGTTGTTGTTGGCGTTATATGCCGCGCTTAAAATCAAAGGTACCGTCACCTTCCAGCTAGCGCCTGGAGAACTGTATGCGCTAATAATAGAAGGCACCATACCCTTCCAGCTAGCGCCTGGTAAACTGGCGTTTTGGCTTACTACGCACATAGCTAGTAGAGTGAAGTTGGTTGTAGTTACTTCAGTATATCTTTGGCTTACTAAGCACTGGGCTAGTAGAGCAAAGTGGAATTGCTGTTGTTTCGTTGTAACTGAAAATATCATGGACTTGATTGGTTACAGTTCGGAGGACCGAGTTACTCCATTGATTGATTGTACACATGTTAGTGGATTGTAAAATTTATATTTTTACAAAGATATGCGTGTATAGTTATGATAGTATTGGAAATGAACCAAAATGTCATTTTTGTCTTTTGGAAAGTGTGAAGGAAAACGAATGTTTTAAAGGTAAACATGTTTTGAAAAGATACATCGGTGTATGTATAGGAAATGGAAGAGAGTATCGGGCTTAGTGAGATTATTTTTCCTAAGTAGTTGTTAATGTTATGAAAGATTGGGAATGTGGGTAATGAAAGGAAAAAGAAAAGATGAATCGCTTATAGTGTTGATTGAAATGTTTGTTTTCAAGAAAAGTTCATACATATATATATTGTGTAAATTGTCACATTACTATTCTAGTATGAGAATGAGTGTTCATGATCATAGCTATCTGTAAGTTGTTATTGTTGAGGATCATGTTGAGTTCCCTACTGGACTATATGTTCATCCCACGTTGTTGAATTTTTTTTCAGGTATTAAGCAGGTTGAGCTGCAAGATTCGGATCTATTTATTTACTGGCCACGGGGCCTCTGTTATGTTGGCGGAGTGCCATTGTTGTGAAAGGGTTACACCCTTCTTCTTGTATCTTAAATGATGTAAGCCCAAGGGCAATTTATTAAGTATGTCCATGTAATATTTACTTGCATACGAATGAGAGTATTGTTAATCACTTCTACGGATTGACTGTATGAGTTTATTCCCGCATGTTATCTTTAAAATGGAATTAAGTCAATGAATTTCGTAATGATCTCGAGTAATAAAAGTGGGGCGTGACAGAAAGGATCTCATGCCTTTATCATTCACACATAATGCAAGGCCTGGCACCGATTGGTTCAAATGCGAGGGCATGTTCTTAAACCTATTCGGTTAAATCCAAAGTCTAAATCATGAATATTTGCCGTTACCCCTTTCTTCCCAATTCTTGAATTATCCATCTTTTTAATGGAACGATTATCTAATGAAAAGCAAAAACATTCATTGATAACGACAATTAAATACAGACAATAATGCAAAGCAAGGGAAAATTTCATTGATAAACTGAATACAGATAAGGTATCACTTTATACATGAAGATCACCCTGAGTAAACATAAAATAAAATAAAAGAAAATACATTCAAAATCCTTGACAAAAACAACCAGAGTGTCGCCTTAATTAATCCTCAGGGTCCTCGGGGTTAGACTCTAGCGGCTCAACGTCCACTTGCTCGTATGGAATCGGCATAGCCAATGTCACATTTACTGCAACAAGGGCTTTGAGCCAGCTTGCTTGAATCCCCAGGTCTCAAATTTTGGGACTTCTTCCACGTAATTTGCAAGGGCGGCGCCTTGTCCAGCCTCGTACGCCTTGGAAGTCTCGGAGTCGACTTTTTCTTTTGTTTTCTTCGATTATTCCAATTCGGTCTCTAGCCTGGCAATCACCTCTTGGGCTGACTTGAGCACTTCATCTCTCACGTTTGCCCTCTGCTCAGTGGCCAATCCATGCTGTTCAGCATTTCTCGCTCTTTCCATATCGGCCTCCGCCTTTGCACTTTCCATCGTCGCCCTCACTGCTTCGAACTCGGCCTTACTCCTTTTGCCCTCGACCTCCGATCTTAAATGGCCAATTTGTTCGACGGCGTCGTGCTGGTGCTAGCCTATCTCGGCTATCCTTCCGACCGTTTGCAAAACAGAAAATTAAAACCAAAACAATATACGCAGAAACGCAAAAGACAAGATCAAGCTATATACCAGAAGAGCTGTTTGAGCAGCTAATGCTATTGCCAACACATCCGGCTCCGCCTGGAAAGCCGCCTTGTCAGCCGGCAACGAGACCGATGAAGCCCGGCACAACGCCACGGCTGGGTCTTTCATAGCTGATGCGTCAGAGGAGATCGTCATGTTTTTTATCTTTGGCTGAACCACAAAAGGCACAACTACATCCGACTCCTCTAAGCGTGGCCATTTTTCGACTAGGTTTTTTTCAGAGACGGCCTCGATATCGGCAGGACGCTTCTCCTTCCCCTTATCGGCCTCTGGAGTCAGCCGTTCGACTGACCGTTCCATCTCGGCGGTAAAAGTTTGAACCGTTTCAACCACTACAATCGGCTCGGAGGATTTAGGGAGGGCAGGTTTGGAACTAATGGTCTCGGCCCTCTGACAGGCGGCCAAACGTTTGGCGTTCTTTTTTCGTGTTAATTGGGAAAGAGATTCCTTCGCCATACTCTCGGGATAGGAGCTGGGAAGATCCTCTAAACCAGTAAAAATATCTCCGAAGGAAAATTCCCCCCGACTTGAAACGGACGGAGAGTTAGACTGGTTAAGGCTGGCTGCCTCAAACGCTGAGTTTAGAGCCTTGTCGACCTCTTCGGCTTCCAAGGCGAACTCTCTCGTTGGTTCAGCAATCACCTCGACCACCAGCTCTACGTTTTGCTCCGAATCAAAAGCTTCAAAACCAATTTGCTTAAGGTTTTTGAAGCGGGGGAAGACAAAAGCCGTAAGATGTTATTCGCTGGATGGGATCGAAATGTTTTCCGCGGTCGAGAACGTAGCGTAAGTTGGCTCATACCTCAGGAGTTTATGGGCGGCTCTCCCTTACTTCTGTATGTTTGGACGGCCAAAAAACTTGAGTGCAGTCTTAATTTCCGTGAGGACTGCGTCGTCGGCCGAGATCAGAATTTTCTTTAAATTGTTGCCTGCACAAACAAAGGATTAGACTTGAAGAGAAAGCCGAGTAAAAGAAGGATCAATAAATGCAAGGAGCTACACGCAACCTGGTTCGCCTCTCCATCTGGGTATAGGCTCTAGGCGATCTTCGCCTTCGCTGAATTCCGGTTGCCTCGGACTTGGATCATTACATCATCAACTCGTTTGCCAGAGCTGGCAAGCATGGTTACCAAGTGATGGTCAGTGTCATTGGCCCTGAGAAAATAGCGCCCATGCCAACCGGAGGATTTGGCTAAAGCATAGCAGTGCCGAATGGCAGGAATGCCAAGGTTGATCCTAAGGCGCTGGTTCAACTCTACGACCTCCATTATGATTCGAAATTTTTTTACATTGGGTTGGGAAGGAATCACACCCCAATAGCGGAGGACAACCCTAAGAAATGGGTGTAAAGGAAAACGGACTCCGCCCTTTGTAATGGATAGGAGAGGAAAGACGATTGTATTTTCATCATCCATCTCCATATCAAGGGTGTTGTCTGTCACGAGAGACAAAATGGACATCATCGGGGATAGAAAAATGGCGTCGGAACCCAGAAATACGACCCTCAGAAATGAGGTCTTTCAAATGCTTAGCCATTCTAGCAAGGACTAAAGGGTATGCTAAATCGAAAATAAACACGAAAAATAGGATTACAAAAAGAAGAGAAGAAAACTTACAAGAGGCAAAGGAGACAAGGAGAGACGGGAAGAAGTTGCAAAAGATGCAAAACAGATGAAGAATATCGGCTGGCAGTCCAGGAGGCTCAAATATTCGAAAAGCATGCATTCGAAGAGACCGGAGTTTCAAATCGTAATAAATGCAAGAAATGCATGAATGAGGCGGGAACGTATAATGGTAACCGAAAGGCATGCGCGTTCTGACATTCACATTGGGATAGCGCGAAGCCGCCTAACTTATGTTTTTTCTTGACTTTTCAAATTCGAAACCAAACACGCCAATTAACTACTGTTAATGGGGAGTTTGAGGGGCAATTGTGGGAGCCAAATAAATAGCGGAATTAGATAAGCGAAGTATACACTTAAGAGGCCTAGGAGACAGACATTATTTGGCCCTATCCTGCACGATTAGGAGGCCGAATACAATAAATAGGCCGAATAACTATTGGATTATGGAGTCGAGTAAATAAGAGGATAATGGGCGAAAAGTGGGCCAGGCCCCGAGGCCCAGGAAGCGAGTATAAATAGAGGAACAACAGTCGAAGAAAAGTATGTGAGAATCAATACACTTAACTTAAAATACAAGTAATCCAGAGAGTAGAAACTGATTTGTCCGTCGGAGTGCTAATTCTGACACCCCCAACCGGAGTGTTTATTCCTTTTCAGGTTAATAGCAGAGGATCACGAGCGTCCCCCGGGATTCAAAGAGTATTTTCAAACCACCTACCTCACATTTCTAATTAAAATTTTCTAAATATTTAAAAAATATAATTTTATTAAATGATTTAGATTTAATTATACAAACGGTTGTTTTGAAAAGTTGATTAAAAATTATTTATTTATTTATATTTATTTTTTTGAAAAAATATGTAAAAAAATAAATAAATAATATAATCAAAAATAAGTTAAAAAATTAAAAAATGACCTTTTACTATCTTCCAAAAAAGACCAAAATTGTAGGCGCAACAAATAATACTGTAAAATGTCTCGACGTCGGCAAGCAGCAAAACCCCACCATCAGCAATTGCCACATCATCATTGGGCCCTACTAGCTTGAGCTTCAACGAAGAAAAATTATTAGTTGGTCACGAGCAACCCGTGGTTATTTCTCAGACCAATCACAACTAAAAATTATTCACCTTGCCCATCATCTTTTAAAAATACTTTTTAAAAAATTTTACTTTCTTATCATTCGTATTTTTTTATTTTTACTAAATGTTTTTAAAATTTTAAGTAATTTTTTTAATTTTTAGATATACCTAACATAAATATACTTAAAAAGTAAAAAATTTATAAAAAAAAACTTTTAAAAATTCATTAAATATCAAAAATATAAAAAAATACGAGACTTTAGTATTTTTTTTGTATTTTTATGTATTTATTAATTTTTTAAAATATTTTTTCACAATTTTTTTATTTTTTATTTTTTAAATACATCTAAATAAAATGCATCTAAAAAAATAAAAAAATATCTAAAATTTTAAAAATATTAACTAAAAATTAAAAAAAAAACACGAAAATTAAAAAACTCAATTTTCAAAAAATTTAATCTAAAAAACTCAAACTAAACACTGATTAGTTGTTTTAGGGTTGATTTAGGATAATTTAAATAAGTGTACTTTTTAAATTTTAAAAAAAAAATATACAAAAAAATAAAGAAATGATGTGATGAAAAAATAATAATAAGATAAAAAATATGTATTTATTAATACACGCCAAACAAGGCTGTTAATATTCATTAACATTTACCAATCACAACGTATGTGGAGGTTACGTGTCATGGACCAACCAATAGCTTCTCTTCAACGACAGCACAGCACCGCCCTCTCTCCCTCTCTCCCTCTCTCTTTTTCCTTTTACTCTTTCTTTGGTTACCAACTCGACGCTGTGCACGCCAAGTCGTCCCACCATCGCTTCCATCGATCCTTCTCTCTCAAAACCCACAGCACAAATCTCCCACTCTCTCTCTCTCTCTCTCTCTCTAAAGATGGGCCATTCATGGAGCTGTAGAAGACGACACAGCCGCCACAACCATCGTCACCACCATCAAATCCAATCTCTCCCTCAACCCCCTCCCCCTCCTCCTGTTACTTTCCCTCCTCCACCGCCACCGCCGCCGCCACCTCCAAGCTATGCCTTCGCCGCCAACTCCCCTTATCCTATGCTCCCCGCTCCGTCCCCCCCTTCTCATCACCCCCATCACTCCAGCGCCTACAATTACGCCAGACCCATGATGGCTCAGTCCAATTATCACCCCTTTTACATCAATCACACTAATGCCTGGCCAGGATTTCGGCCTCCGCCGCCGCAGCTGCCGCCTCCTCCTCCTCCGCCGCCGTATGTGGATCATCAGAGCGCCAAGAAGATCAAGAACGATGTGAATATTCACAAGGATACTATTAGGATTGAAGTGGACGAGTTTAACCCTGAATGCCACTTGGTTTCTTTCACTTTTGATGCTATGGTTGATGGCTGGTATTGTGTTCGTTCTCATCTATATAGCTTGATTGATTTTCTTCTTTTGCTATTATGAGAATTTGGTCTAATAATTTAGTTTCTGAATGTGTACTCTAGTGGGTTTTGTGGTTGTTTTGCTTGGAACAATTTTTGGAGAAGAATTTCGAGTTATAAAATTGATGTCCAATGTTTGAATTAGAATATAGAAATTGATTGAAGTCAAGGGAAGAATGGAGTATTCTTTGTGATGTGAAGATCAAATCCAAATGAATAGAAATCATGTTGAGTAGGAATGTCATGATGATGAATCCAAAAATCTACCGAGAGTCTGAAGCTATTGGGGAAACTCTCTCATGGTGAGGAAGATTCTAGTTTAGATAGGGATTTTGGTGAAAGCCCATAAACCTGGTTCAGGTTTGGTGTGATGGGTTCTCGTTGACCGGAGATTGGTGTGGTTGGAGCCTCTAGTTGTGTTGGTGGAAGCACAAAACGTCTACTCCAACTGCAGTGGGCAAGGATTTTGCTAAAGTATACTCAGAACACTCCAATGATGGTGAGGATTAGTATAATATCCTAGGTGTATGAGACTTGTCCGGGGAGAGGAAAAAAAAAAACAAAAACAAAAAATTCTAGGTGTTTGTGGTCTCCAGCTGAGCTCGCATTGTCATTTAGATTGGAGTATCAAGAGATTGATGGTCCTTGGGACCTAAGAAGCATGACCAGTTCTAGGAAAGGTGTCATGTCAGTGTCAAACTTGTATCGGACACTTCTTAACATGTGTTTGAATACACATCCAAATGTGTTATTAATTATTTTATTTTATTTTATTTTAAATCTTTTTAGAATTGAACACAATTTGGACATTTAGACACGTGTCCATCCACATATGAGATACACACAATTTGAACAAAATAACTTAGGAGCCAATTATTAAAATCAGAACAATGTGGATCTCCTCATTCTTTAGGCTAATTCTAAATCACCAAATTTTTAATTTTTTTTTTAAATTTATAAATATAGTTTGTCAAATGGATATTTGGATTTTTTTTGTTCACGTCATTTCCAATACAAGAATGTTAAAAATGATTTATTACTATTTTGATATAATGAAACATAAATGTATTTGTAATAGAAAAGTTAAAGAGATTAATATTATTTTCATGTGTATGTGTAAATATAGTTTTATCATGTCCTTTTTTTCTAATAGATTGTTTCAGCATATCCATATCATGTTGTATCTGTGTCCCATGTTCATATATGTACTTCTTAGCGCAGGACATATCAGTCAAACGGGCTAGATGATGCATGTTGACAAGTTTTATACCAAAAGGTTCTCATTTGTGGGATGGTGAGGTACTTTGTGATGTGAGTCTTCCAGTTGTAATTCAAATTAATTATGGAAGACAAATGGAGTTAGGAGAATAGAAAGGGATAAAGAGTCTTCCAGTTAGTGCCACGCTGGTGTTGAGAACAAGCCTGTGAATGCTCTTAGCTAGGTCAATGTCATCTTCCAATCCCAGACCCTGAGTGTCCATGTGGTAGGATTTGAGAGGATGAAGAGTGATAATACTGCGGGTTCCAGGCGGAACGGGTTGGGCTGATCCACGCTTCCCAAACCGGTGTCCGAGTGACCAAGCCCACAGAGGAACCTGCACAAGAGTTCAACGGGGAATAGGGAGTCTCCCAGTGAACCCTCCGACGAGCAAGTTAGAAAAAGAGGTGGGATGTAGAGATAGATTAGAGATAGAAAGCTTAACCTTCTTTTTTCTTCGACGTCTGCTTACATCTTTTGGTAATCATTTCGTTGTCCCTTCCGACCTGTCGCCATGGCCGAAAGTCTATGCTCTAGGTTGCCTTGTTCATGGTGAGGCCGTTCTGTCTCGACGGGGAGGGCTTATCGCAATAAATGCTGCAAGGGGCTTCATTAATGGCTGATGTGCAGTGCAATAACTTTGCAGGATCTTTGTCTGCTTATGTGGCTTGTCCTTCACCTGCCACGTGTTTGAGTGTCATTGGTTCCTAATGCCATGTTGACTTCCAGCCATGTTGGGCCTCATCAGTTGAATTATGTATTAGGCCCTAAGTGGTGGGCTTGGGTTGTTCATAGTGGGCTATAGCCTTTATGGGCCTACCCATGTCAGTAGTCTCGCATTCCCAAGTGCAGCTTTAGTCCAACGAAGGGAATAATGAAGAGAATGATGGTTGCTAGAGACTGGCGAGGCGAAGGGGCCGACCATGAGGAGGACCGACCGCGAGGGGTGATCGAATGGAGGGACCAATCACGAGGAGGGGACCGACCATGAGGAGGGCCGACTGCGAAGGGTGACCGAGTGGAGGGGCCGACCATAAGGAGGGTCGACCGCGAAGGGTGACCGAGGGAGAGGCCAACCATGAGGAGGGCCGACTGCGAAGGGTGACCGAGTGAAGAGGGCGACCATGAGGAGGGCCGACCGCGAAGGGTGACCGAGTGGAGGGGCCAACCATGAGGAGGGCCGACCGCGAAGGGTGACCGAGTGGAGGGGCCGACCATGAGGAGGGCCGACTGCGAAGGGTGACTGAGTGGAGGGGCCGACCATGAGGAGGGACAAGTGGCGGTGTGCGGGGCTTGAGGAGTGGTAAGGCACGTGGTGATTTGAAGTGGAAAAGACAGGGTAGGGGAAGGGGGCAGTGGATCATGGGCGTACACGTGGCGTAATCCCATGATGGGGAAGGTTAGGCGTTGAGTAAGAAATGAAACGAAGGCCTAACTGAAGATAAAGTTGGAGGAGGCGAAGGCCCAACTGGAAAGTTTGAGGAGGGAAACTGCGGAGTGGAGGACCACACGGAGCGTGTGTGCCAGGGGGTTAGAAGAGGCCCAGAAAGCCAAAAAGATGGAAGTGTGATAAATGTCAACGCTTTGCCAACATCTTCCATGCTCCTCCTACAGAATTGATCACACTTTGCAGTCTTTACCCATTCGCCAAATGGGGGATCGACCTAGTTGGCCCATTGCCTACTGGACGAGACCAAACCAAATTCGCAATCGTCGCCATTGATTACTTCACTAAATGGGTGGAGGCGGAACCCCTTGCCACAATTACCGAGCGGAACACAACCAGATTTATCTGGCAGTCGATCGTGTGCCGATTTGGCATCCCTCAAGCCATCGTCTCCGATAACAGCAAACAATTTGACAATGCCAAGTTCAGGAAATTCTGTGTAGAATTTCAAATCCAGCCATGTTTCTCTTTCTCAGGTCATTCCTAAGCCAACGGCCAAGTAGAGGTTACCAACCGTTCTCTTTTGAAGATTATCAAAACTAAGCTGGAAGCTGCTAAGGGACTCTGGGTTGAGGAATTACCAAATGTACTCTGGGCCTACCGCACTACCGCTCGAACCCCCACTGGGGAGAACCCTTTTCGCTTAACATACGGCGCTGAGGCGGTCATCCCAGTGGAAATCGGTCTACCTACACCGAGGGGTCTACACCCGAATCCAAAACTAACCGAAGAGCTACGTCGGGCAGACCTAGACCTAATTGAAGAGCTCCGAGAGACCACTGCTGTCAGACGGGCCTCATACCAACAGAGAATGAGAACACACTACAACCGCAAAGTCAGACCGAGGGAGTTCGCTGTGGGGGACCTTGTTCTGCGCGAAGCAACCCTTGCCACTAAAAATCCGGCCGAGGGCAAGTTGGCAGCCAAGTGGGAGGGACCTTACACTGTTAAAGCCAGACCTTGTCCGGGTACTTACCGACTTCAGGACATGGAGGGCTGAGACCTCCCCCATTCATGGAACGCCGAGCACTTGAAGCGTTATTTTCAATAAAAGTTCAATTCTTATATCAATCTTTTGCTGTATTTCCTTTTTGACAACCTACGCACTTGAATGTTCTTACTCTCTTCTCATATGATGTAAATCTTTGATCAAATGGGCTACACTTTAATGACAAACAATCTTATTTCTCAGTTAATCTCTGTGGCATTCCCATAACATCCTGATTGCAGCACTCAGCTAGACTGAGTTACTTAAAGCCTCAGCCAGACTGAGCACGAAGGACTCAGTCAGACTGAGTTACTTAAAGCCTCAGCTAGACTGAGCACGAAGGGCTCAGTCAGACTGAGTTACTTAAAGCCTTAGCCAGACTGAGCACGAAGGCCTCAGCCAGATCGAGTTACTTAAAGCTTTAGCCAGACTGAGCACGAAGGACTCAGCCAGACCGAGTTACTTAAAGCCTCAGCCAGACTGAGCACGAAGGGCTCAGCCAGACCGAATTACTTAAAGCCTCAGCCAGACCGAGTTACTTAAAGCCTCAGCCAGACTGAGCACGAAGGGCTCAGCCAGACCGAGTTACTTAAACCCTCAGCCAGACTGAGCACGAAGGGCTCAGCCAGACTGAGTTACTTAAAGCCTTAGCCAGACTGAGCACGAAGGGCACAGTTAGACTGAGTTACTGAAAGCCTCAGCCAGACTGAGCACGAAGGACTCAGCTAGACTGAATTACTTAAAGCCTCAGCCAGCTTGAGCACAAAGGGCTCAGCCAGACTGGGTTAATTATGGCTCAAGCATTCTTACCACTTCATGTTTGTAGCATAGTTGCCATACTTGGTCAAGTTCCAGGTCAATGCGTTCACACCTCTTAACATTCTTTACATTTTTTAACTTTCATTTGCTAACAGTTTAACATTTCAAGACTGTCACATTTTGAGACCTTTTCACTCTCACATTTTCTCAACACTTTGACCACATGACTTAACACTTCAAGATTCTCATATTTTAACTCTCATATTTGAAGAATAACCATTCTCATTCTTTTCAAATTTACAAAAATAAAGGCCACAGTGTGACAAACACAACTCAGAATTTTATTTCTTCACAGACTTATACATAAGTTTACTACAGAAGTTACACGCCCAACAAAAAAAAAAGAGAGAGATAGAAAAACAACCACAAACAATGCAACAACAAAATTTTTATTTATTTATTTACAAACGAAGTACAAAAATTTTACATTCTTCATTCCTCCTCACTCGAAACAAGATCTTCTTCGTTAACTCCTTCATCTAAGGGGGTCTGGGCCACATTGTCTTCCTCTACTCTAACATTGTTGAAGTCCAAGTCTGGGAACAGCTCTTTAGCCTTTCGCTTGAACGTTTTCCAGCCGCTGTCCCAGAACTCAGCCATCTCATGTTTGTAGAAGTCCGACCGCTGGAAGCTCTGAATCACTTCTTCTTCACTCCTGCTCCCAGCGGTCGCTCCCGATGGGCCAGCCCCCCCAGACCCCTCTCTTGCCAAGCTATTGGCGATTGCAGCATCAATAGCTATCTGAAAGTCGGCGGACCCCTTGAACTGTTCTACCACTGCAACGCACAGGTCGGGGTACGCCGCCCTCTCAGATGCTAGCTTGCTCCTTTCTTCCTCCAAGGCCCTCTCCAGCTCTGCCTTCTTCGCCGCCGCCTTGGCGCGCTCGTCTGCCAACTCCTTCTCCAACCCAGCGATCTTCGAATCTGCTTCTTTTTTTTCCTTGATCGACTGGGCCCGCAGATCCTCGTTGCAAGTCATGGCCTCATCCCACCGTTCGTTAGCGACGGTGCAGGCCTTCTGCGCCTCTTCCAGTTTCTTCTGCTCGCTTCCTAATTGGAACTCGAGTGATACCGCCTTACGGCGTTCCGACTCCAGCTCTAACTTGGTTGCGAGCAGCTCAGCATTGGCTCGGTCGGCTGAATAGCCCTGCACCATCGCCAACATTTCTATCTTTTTGGCTTTCTGGGCCTCTTCCAACCCCCTAGCACACACGCTCCGTGCGGTCCTTCTCCACCCTGCAGTTTCCCTCCTCAAACTTTCCAGTTGGGCCTTCGCCTCTTCCAACTTTACCTTCAGTTGGGCCTTCGTTTCATTTCTTACTCAACACCTAACCTTCCCCATCATGGGATTCCGCCATGTGTACGTCCATGATCCACTGCCCCCTTTCCCTACCTTGTCTTTTCCACTTCAAATCACTACGTGCCCTGCCACTACTCGAGCCTTGCACACCGCCACTTGTCCCTTCTCATGGTCGGCCCCTCCACTCGATCACCCTTCGCTGTCGGCCCTCCTCATGGTCGGCCCCTCCACTTGGTCACCCTTTGCGGTCGGCCCTCCTCATGGTCAGCCTCTCCCCTCGGTCACCCTTTGCGGTCGACCCTCCTCATGGTCGCCCTCTCCCCTTGGTCACCCTTCGCGGTCGACCCTCCTCATGGTTGGCCTCTCCACTCGGTCACCCTTCGCGGTCGGCCCTCCTCATGGTCGGCCCCTCCACTCGATCACCCTTCGCGGTCGGCCCTCCTCATGGTCGGCCTCTCCACTCGGTCACCCTTCGCGGTCGGCCCTCCTCATGGTCGGCCTCTCTACTCGGTCACCCTTCGCGGTCGACCCTCCTCATGGTTGGCCCCTCCACTCGGTCACCCTTCGCGGTCGGCCCTCCTCATGGTCGGTCCCTCCATTCGATCACCCGTCGCGGTCGGCCCTCCTCATGGTCGGCCCCCTTCGCCTCGCCGGTCTCTAGCAACCATCATTCTCTTCATTATTCCCTTCGTTGGACTAAAGCTGCACTTGGGAATGAGGGACTACTGACATGGGTAGGCCCATAAAGGCTATAGCCCACTATGAACAATCCAAGCCCACCACTTAGAGCCCAATACATAATTCAACTGATGAGGCCCAACATGGCTGGAAGTCAACATGGCATTAGGAACCAATGACACTCAGACACGTGGCAGGTGAAGGACAAGCCACATAAGCAGACAAAGATCCTGCAAAGTTATTGCACTGCACATCAGCCATTAATAAAGCCCCTTGCAGCATTTATTGCGATAAGCCCTCCCCGTCGAGATAGAACGGCCTCACCATGAACAAGGCAACTTAGAGCATAGACTTTCGGCCATGGCGACAGGTCGGAAGGGACAACGAAATGATTACCAGAGGATATAAGCAGACGTCGAAGACAAGAAGAAGGTTAAGCTTTTTATCTCTAATCTATCTCTACATCCCACCTCTTTGTTTAACTTGCTCGTCGGAGGGTTCGTTGGGGGACTCCCCGTTCCCCGTTTGAACTCTTGTGCAGGTTCCTCTATGGGCTTGGTCACTCGAACACCGGTTTGGGAAGCGTGGATCAGTCCGACCCGTTCCGCCTGGAACCCGCAGTATTATCAAAGAGTATTCTACTTGTCTAGATTTTGGCCTTGTTTTTTAGGAGGTTTTAGGTGGTCACCAGTATGAGTATGTTGATTTATCATTAAAGACAGTTATCTATTCAGGGAACTAAGTTATGCATTCCTCATACACTTCAAGACCGGGGAGACAATCCTTCCAAGCCCCTTCCCTGTTACTTATTATACATCCATCAGGGAGGAATTAATCACTGACTCTACTTTGTTTCTCTCACAAAACCTCCCATTTTAGAGGTGAGCAAAAAGTGAGACGAGAGAGGTTTCATAGTCCTTCCAAGCTCCTTCCCTGCTACTTACTAAACATCCAACAAGGGAAATTAAACTTTTCTCTTCCTTTAAAAACTCATAAAAACTCAACTTCATTGAGGGGGCCACCGGTTTAGAGGGTTAAATTCGGCCTACTAACCTTGAGATTGTGGGTTCGATGCGAGGGGCAGCCACTTTGTGCAAGTTATGCCAAAGGTTAGGTTTATATCTAATCTGTCCCTCACAGACCCCCATTTAATGGGGACTAAACACGGCGTAGTTGTAACATGTTAGATTTCCCCCAACTCTAGTAGGATAGGGGAAGTAAGAAACATTGACCACTAATTATACCATGGAACTAATAAAGATCTCATATGATGGCCCAATAATAGACCTTGACCCATAATATGTCTCTTGGACTCAAACTGCAATTCTTATTGGAAAAAAGACTCGTACTACAACAACATATGTCTAGTAAATCCTGCGACATGTGTAGTTGGAAAAAAGATTCATACTAAACACTCTATACAATATGTGTCCGACGTGTGTAGTTGGACATTTACCAAACAAGCATGTCTAGTAATTCTACTTTACTGTATAATTATGTACTGAACTTTTATGTAATGCATGGAATGCTATATGTCACCCTGTAAACACTATTGTATGCTAGAAAATAAGTTAATAATATTTAAAAAATTTGAATATTTGGTTGTCCCTGTGTCCTTGATATGAGAATTAGATGAATTGTGCATTTAAACACATATAAGCACCCCAACACCCATACCCGAGTCTATGTAACATAGAGTTCATCTACAAATTACCTAAGTATCCTTGACTGGGAGTGCTAATTTTTTACCTGACCCAAACTTCACATGTTAAATTCAACCTGACTCAATTATGATTATGACCCAACCCTCAGCTCTCCTATCCTTGACTGGTAATAGAAACCTAAAATGCAAATTGAACCCAAACTTGATTACAGGAGGTCCTTGGCAGGTCTCATGCAGATTTCTCGATTTTCTTTTAGTCTTCTTCATCATACTCTGCATCACTAGTATGCTCAAAGTGAATTTTTTAAACTCTACAAAATAGTTGTAGTACTTATTATTGGTTACTAGAAGCAGTTTTTAGTGGTTTAATTTTAGAAATTCCTACTAGTTTGGGTAAGTCAGTGATATGATTGATTAACGAGTGTCTGCATTTTTTTTTAAACTAAAAAAAAAAATAAGAGACTTCTTAATATATATATATATTTTTCTCTATTTGTGCGACTCCTGTTCACTGTTTCCTTATTTTCCCCCTTTGTTGCTTTCGTTTTTTTTTCTTTTGTTTTGTTTGTTTAATTTGCTTTTCTTAGTTGTTGGCAAGTACACATCTGATATCTGGAGGCTATGATGCATTTGAACAGCATAGAATTGTTTGTTTTTCATGCTATCAGTCATCATAAGGAGTTCCTGGATTGTTTCTTTTCTCTTTGTGCTTGGGAATTATATGTTTTTTTAATGGACATTTCCTTGTTAAGAAACTGTCTGTATGATTATTTAGCTTGCGATTTAGAATTTGATGTTTTCCTTCATTTTTTCAAAGAAAAACCTATGTATAGGGGGGAGTAAACAGTTTGTGTCCCGAGTCTCCAGACTCCGTTTTTCTTAACCTGTAATTGATTTGTCTTATTATCTTTTCAAAATCTATTGTTTTTATATGTATGATAATTTGTTGAAACAATAAATATATGGCATTGATTTGTTTTCTTTTTTTCCCTTTTCCCCCTTTAATTGCAGTATCACCATTTTTTACTTCGGCAAAGAAGGGGCCAACTGTACCTTCACTCCAGTATACCCAGAGATCCATATGCCTGTGAGGATTCCTTTTCAGAAAGGACTGAGGCAGAAATTTTGTCAGTCGTCGGGAACTGGCATTGACTTGGGCTTTTTTGACATAAATGACCTATCGAAGCCTTTACCAGGAGAAGATGTTTTCCCACTTGTTATATCAGCAGAATTAATTTTACCATCTCTGGCAAAGGACGTGCAGCTTGATGAGTCAACAGTGACTATAGCTCCAAATGCACAGATTACTCAAGCTGTCTTGGAGAAGAATGACGAGAGCCATTTTCAAGTAAAAGTAATCAAGCAGATTCTGTGGGTTGATGCTGTTCGCTATGAGTTACGTGAGATTTATGGAATCAGCAGTTCAAATGACGTGACCATCAATGACAATGATTCGGGAAAGGAATGTGTGATTTGCATGACTGACCCGAAGGATACTGCCATTTTGCCGTGTAGACATATGGTGAGTCTCATTTTGACCCTATAGACCTATTTTTAAGGTTTTAAGATATCATTCTAGTTAATTACTCTAGGAAATGTTCTCAAAACCAGACTAGTCATATGTTTCGCCGTGCAGAAATATGGTGAGAGTCCGATTGGAAAGGGTGTTTCCTCAGAAGGTGGAGGATCTTCTTTGATCTTGGGGAGGAGCTAGGGTTGGGAGGTGGAGGAGGAGGAGGAGAAAGGGCTGTTATGTGGTTAGTTTGGGGTGAACAGAATAGAAAGACTTTTAAAGGAGGGGAAGAGCCAATTTTGAGGACTAAGACTAGATTACTATAACTTTTGTGTGGTTGATTTTCAGGGACGGTAAATCCATCCTTGAACCAATTTTTAGATCCGGTAGACACTTTGGAATAGGTTTTTGATACATAAGTAATATGAATTTCTTTTGTTTATGGCTTGCACTGGCTTTAATTTATGATAGCTTGCAACGACTCTCTCTCTCTCTCTCATGATTGATTGAACTTTAATTTTGCCTTATCAGTGCATGTGCAGCGAGTGTGCCAAAGCATTGAGACTTCAATCCGATAAGTGTCCAATATGTCGCCAGCCCATTGAAGAACTCATAGAGATTAAGGTTGATGAAGGTAATAATCTAAGACCCTTTTCTTAACGCTGCACTTCTTGTATAACCCGCCTTTCATCTTCTTTTCCCTGCGAATTTATAAATTTGTCACATGAATCTGATACTCTCTGTAAAATAAGGAATTCACTGGCTTACACATTTTTCTCATATTTTTCCAGCACAATCATGACCTTGGGGGGTTTATCAGGACAAAAAGCACCTGTACAGAGGAAGAAATAAGAAGACATACAGGTCGGTGCTATTTTTGAACAAATATTAAAGCACAACTTGAATTTGGGAGTGCAGACCATTGATTGTGAGAAAGGTTTTTACACCTGGAGTAACATTTGTTTTTATATTATTTACACACTAAAAAGTCAAATTTAATTTTATTCACTGGATTTTCTTTATATATGAAAATTTTGATGCATAATTTGATGCAAGTTCGAGTCACAAAAACCTCTCCATAAATGGAGATAAGATTGCGTACGTCTTGCCCTATCCAAACCCCGCTTTAGTTGGAGCTTTGTGTACTTGGTCACCCAATTCTTTTCATTTGGTTTGATCATATATTTTGATGAAGAAAGAGAACATAGTTTCTTTCCTTCTTTTTTCAACTAAAGTAGTTGAAAATGTCTATCTTGAAATTGCAGCATTGTTTGAGGAATTTGATCGCCAAACAGAGAAGCAATTCAGCTGATGGTCTGAAGTGACATTTGTCAAATATATGAATATATGATGAATACTTCCCCTCCCCCATCCTCTTTTTTAATTCATTTTCTTATTTTGATAAAAATATATATATATATCTTCTGTGAAAGTAGGGTATATGTGAAACTATAACAGGAAAAAAAAAAGTTGGGAATATTGCCCTAGAACTAGTAGAGTGAGAATGTGGACTTGAGGAGGGGAGGGAATCACAGAATGAGTGAGTGAGTTTTACTTGTAATTGGAGAACATAAATGGAATTGGGGACTATAAGAGAAAAGTGAAAAAAATTTAGCTTTTTATTTCTGCCACTTTTTTCTTCCCTTTTCCTTTATCTTCATAAATCTCTACTGAAATTCATGATCCAAACACAGCCAAGGAAATATGGATCTTTGTTGTATTCTTGACAGTTGAGAGGTATTGTCTTTTAACCTTCCTTGCCAGCTGATATTATTGCTTTGATAACCTTTCATATTTATCTACATATCCCTGCTTCATAGTTAACTTTCTTGGGCAATGCAATTGTTCATAGACGTGCAAAAAAAAGTACTTAAATTGCTCAGACACTCCTACTTTACCTCCCTCAACTTCAAAACCATACATTTAGATTTGCGAAGCTGTGAATTGGATCACTTTCACCCCTATTAGAAGGGAGACATTTGTATGGTGTCTAAATGTATGATTTTGAAGTCGAGCAGAGTAAATTGATATTTTAGTGTTTGTTGAGGAGGTGTCTGTATAATTAATATAAAAAAAGCTTGTACTAGCACTCAGAAAGCCATCAAGAAATCATCCATTAGGCAAGATGGCTATCTAGTAGGTTCAGTAAGTGTACATGTCGGATTTTTCCTCGATTGCAATTGAAAACCTCATGGGAATCCCTCTTCTTCCCAGTATAGCTCTAGACGGTCCACGATTGATTCAAAATGGAGTCTATCTGGTTTGTGATCTTTGAAAAGAGAGTAAATTTAAGTGCACATATAACATTTATAGAATAAGATATATTTTTTATCTCACATTTGCATTTTATTGTATGAAAATCTTTCGTGTTTATAGCAGAACCGTTTGAAAAATCTATTAGGTGAAAGGTGTTTTCCATTACCCAACCTAATGCATGAGGAACCTAAATGCTCAACAAGGAGATCATTCTAGTTTTTGTTATATCTCTTTTGGTTTTGTTTTTATTTTTGTTTATCAAAATCTAAAAGGTTGTGCCTACAACAGAACCTTTGCAGGAAAGAAGCAATGGGAAGTACAGAGGGAATCATTTACTTGGATTGGGGTGATAAATCATAAGAACCTCCTATGCTATATGCTTATGCTACCCTCCACTGTTTATTAGGTGCTCCTGGGGATCATAACTTCACCATGGAAAGCTACGTACACTTTCTTCTTCTGGAAACTGCAATGCATGTAAAATATTTATAAATAAATAAAAAAGCCAAGTTATTCTCAATATTTGATACTCCTTTTTTTTTTTCTAAAAAAAATTGGTCGAGGTTTGAACAGCAAACTTATATCCATTCAAATCCCACACTCCACATAGTGGTTCCCTTTGATACTGAATGATACCAACCATTTGAGTAAAATTTAACGATGATAACTGACTTACAAAAATAAGAATACCCAACAAACTATGCAACCAAGCCTAGCCTTTCTTCAAAGTCGCACTTGCTTTGAAGTTTGATTTTATTCACACATTTGACAATATGTACGAGTAAAACAAAATATTTTAATAAGCTGAAAATAGTATGGCTCATAAGTTTAAGTGGAGTTAATATACTTTTTGAATATAAGATCTATAACTTTAAACTAATAAAATAGTGTGTATTTAACATTTCCCTTATGTTAGAATAAATTCGTATTTGTTTTTAGAGATAAAGACTGAGATTCACAGTGAGATGACTGAGATTCACAGTGAGATGGGGTTCACAAAAAATTATATTTATTTTGAAAAATTGACATGAGATTAATAGTCTCATAGGTCTCGTTTTAATGATCTGTAACGAGACTAAGTCTCACGATTCTAAACAACATTTGTAACGAGATTCGTGGTGGATTTCACAGATCCAAGCAACACTCTTCAGTTTAGATTTTGGGCTGGTGAGAAGCAAGTTCCATTCATTTACTATTCGAATAAATTCATTTTATTCACGGGTTTGAATGAAAGCATTGTTCCAAGGCTAATTTCCATGGACGTTATTCTAACAATTTACAATTAATTGTCGCCAATCCAAAAAAAAAATGAAAGCATTGTTCCAATTTATTCATTTTAAGACACTTATTCCGTTGTCTCCTTAAAAAAAAAAGAACAAAAGTAGATGTCCCACTATTTTAGCTACTCAAATTTAGCCCCAGGCATTACCTATATTTGCTCCAAGAACATAATATATAAGAGGAAAGTTCTGTTGTATAATTCACATTATATGCAATCCTATCACAAAATACGGTGCGTTGCACACCCGATAATTTTTCAATATAATTTTGCAAGAAGGGGGTGAGCCTTTGTCAGGTCAATTACTCAGCTTTTGTTGGTCAACATTCACAGCACAAACTGCACCCTAACATGACCCTCCCAAGATTCTTACCCGATGTGTCCCTGAAAAAGTTGGGATTTTCTATTTAATATTTTTTAAAATATTTTTGTCTCAATTTATTTATAATTATTAAATTCTATAATAATTATAAGATATAAAGATCTGGAAATATGATCAAATAATTATAAGCAAGTTAAGATAACAAAGTTTTTGAGATAAAATAAGTGCCCGTTAGAATTTGTTGTTTGCTAATGTTTTGTGTGTTTAGGTTGAATATCTTATACTTTGGATCAGTATTATTTTGTGTCTAATATTATCTGTGTGCGTTTATATACAGTGAGATTCTTATGGTTTTGAAGAGATATAGTAATTCTGTTTTTAAGGAGAAAAAAATTTCACCTCCTTTTATATCACATTTGAAATACTTTCTCATGTGATAGTGGTATACAATTTTATTTTTTAATTAGTCAAGAAGAAGATTAGTGAAGGAGTCGCTATTCTCACTCCATTTTATTCCAAATATATTTTTTTCTTTATCTTTATTATACATATTTATTGTAATACCCTTGAAATTTTAGTTTTTTAAAGAAGTGTATTTTGTGTGAAAAGATATTAATGTAACTATATATAATAAGAATAAAGAAGAAAATATATTTAGAGAAAGTGGAATAAGAATAACAGTTCCTATTAATAATGTGTGTGTTTGGTTTGAGCTTTTTAGATTAAGTTTTTTGAAAACTGAGTTTTTTATTTTTCGTATTTTTTTTTGTTTTTAGTGAATATTGTTAAAATTTTATTCATTTTTTTTCTTTTTGTAAATGCACCTTACTTAGATGTATCTAAAAAGTAAAAAATTTATGAAAAAATATTTTAAAAAATTAATAAATACATAAAATATGAAAAATATATTGAATTCTCATTTTTTTTTTGTATTTTTAGTATTTAGTGAATTTTTAAAAGATTTTTTTCACAAAAATTATACTTTTATGTGTATTTATATTAGGTGTGTCTAAAAATTAGAAAATTTGTTTAAAATATTAAAAAAATTCAATAAAACAAAAAAAAAATGAAAAACAAGAAAATAGAATTTTTTGAAAAATATTTTTGAAAAACCAAAAACAAGCAAGTTATACTTTGATGTGGATCATATATATATGTTGTGTCATTAGTTAATGAAAAAATGTGATTCCTTTTAATTTGTTTTCACAATGAATTAATCACAAACATCAAATTAGATAGTAACATAAGCAAATGAAATTAAATTGGTCATTTTGTACCATTTGATTTTATTCATTTTGTTGTTTAATGCATATAAATAAACAATTGCTTGTGATGAAGATTTTGGTACAAAAAGCAAATTTATGACCAAACTATAAGACCCAAATCCCCAAAAAAGCACATCTTACAAGGACAGATATTTGGGTTTTCTTTTGTGGAGTTCCTTTTATGACCATTCAAACCTCTTTTTACACTCAAAGCCGAAGGTATGTTTTACAAAAAAATAAAAATAAAAATACAAGGGACAACAAACTAGTCTTCACAGGGTTTTTAGGCTTTTAAGGAAGACACAAATAATAATTTTGGTTTCAAAAGAAGGGTCCAAATGTAGAGAATGATCATATTCATTGTTCAACAAAACCTTTTACTTTTTAACTTGTGTGTTTTTTTTGTTTTTTTGTTTTGGGGACTCCTAGTGCTTGTCTGTATCCCTCAACAGGAATGGGGTTTGTTTTGAGATGGTTCAGGCTCCTCTAAGCATCTCACATTTTATAAAAAGACAATTTTACCCTTATTATTTCATATTATGTTCTAAGTTGAAAGGGTAATTTTATCTTTTCATCACCCTGTCTTGTTATCCTTTTGGTAAGACAATTCGACCGCTCTTCATGAGGCTCACCATACCCTCTTTCCCTTCCTCATTCAACAGTTCTCATATTCGTTTCACTAGCTCTGTGTTTGATTAAAAGATTTGAAAAGAGAATTAAAAAGAAAAAAAAAAGATAAATAAAATGTGAATAAAATATACTTATATTTCATCTAATTTTATACATTTTTTTTAAAAAAAATTTCTTTCCAAATCTTTACTTAAATCCTCTAATCAAATACAGTATAAGAGTAATGATAGACAAACAACAATTGTATACATAATGATGTGACAAAATTGAAGACTCATCGCTTTTATAAAAAAAAAACTTAAGATATCTTTTAATGTTAAAACTATGATCAACACATTATTTTGGTGGATGATTTTGTATGAAAATTTTGGAAGACTAACATTTTTCTTTCCCTAAATGTATTTTGTATAAAAAAAATTTATTTTTACTTTTGTGTCTGGACAGATTATAAATGGAGTTTGGTTTGAGTAGTTTATTTCATTTCTCTGTTCTTCTAATTTTTACAAGTGATGGTTTTGCAGGTTTGAGTAGTTTTTTCATCTCCTTGTCCTTCTAATCTGTTGTGCTGCTCAGTGTTTGCTACGGATTTTTAGTATTGGCCTTTTTGTACTGTTTAGTATTTATCAGACTTTGTTAATGCTTTTCATGTAATATCCTTTATACAATATCCTTTATACAATATCATGGAATGAAGTTCTTTTTTCTGCAAAAAAAAAAAAAAAAAAAAATGGAGTTTGTATATGGTCTATTTTGAGACTTTTTTTTATTTATTTTTATCATCAGGCAGATTCTTTACTTACCATTCAAACCCTCCTCTCTCTCTCTCTCTCTCTCTCTCTCTCTCTCTCTCTCTCTCTCTCTCTGTTTCCAAAGTGTCTTAAGCAATCAATAATTTATTCTTTCATGCACAAATCATTTAAGTTGTGGAAGTGGTCAGGGTCATGGTGTCAACAAAAATGTTAGGAATTTTTAAAGTTCTATTAAAATTTTTATCAAATGTTTTATATAAGTGTAAGATTTATATGTGATCTATACGATATGAGGTGAAACATTTAGTAGAAATTTTGGTAGAACTTTTGAAATATCTAACATTACTCTGGTATCAATTCGGATATCTTGAGGATTGAGGATCATTTAAATTCCTATTTACTTGTTTGAGGATTAAATTAAGAGATAATTATCTAAAAGTTCTATTTACAAATGTTATGGTAGCTCAGGTCCTATCTAAAAAATTTTTAATTAGTAAGTTATAGTAAAACTGAGAATATTATCAATTTTTTTTCTATTTTTTAAAACTAAAACATTACCAATTTTGTATTGTAATGTTCTAGATAATTGTTTCACTAACTGATAAAAATCAGAGTATGAAATTAAACGTTTTTGCCCTTCTATTTATTGATTTGATTCAACTATTCAATAAAATTGAGAACATTATCGTTTTTTTTTCCAGTTTTAAAACTGAGAACATTATCAATTTTTTCATTTTTTTTATTTTTTTCAGTTTTGCACATCAATGTTCCATCATCATGTGTTTTTTTAAAGCTGAGAACATTATCGTTTTGCACAAAAAAATAATTCAGTTTTCTTGGTTTCATTTTTCCAAAAATATTTTTCACAAAATTCTACTTTCTTATTTTCCGTGTTTTTTTTTTACTGAATTTTTTAAATATTTTAAGCAATTTTTTACTTTTTAGACACACCTAACATAAATACACTTAAAATGTAAAAAACAATCTTTTAAAAATTCACTAAATACCAAAAAAAAAAAATACAAGAATTTAGTACAATTTTTATGTATTTATTAATTTTTTAAAAAAAATTTCACAAATTTTTTACTTTTTAGATACATCTAAGTAAAGTGCATCTAAAAAAATAAAAAAAAATGTTTAAAATTTTAAAAATATTCACGAAAAACAAAAAAACACAAAAATCAAAAAATCAATTTTCAAAAAACTTAATTAAAAAAACTCAAACCACACACTAATTAGTTTTTTTTTTTTGCACATAATTTTTTTTTTAGTTTTTTCAATTTGAAAGTTAATGTTTTAAAGTTTTGAAAATCAAAATAATTGTCAAATCATCATATTCCTTTATAAATAATCATAAGAGAAATGGTTGAGAGCTATAGACTAAGTGGTGTTTTGAGAAGTTGGTAAAAAGTTGACTTTTTCATTTTTTGGTTTTTTTATTTTTTTGGCAAAAAGCTAAGTTGTTTTGGGTAAAAAAACTAACTTTTTAAACTAAAAAAGCTAAAAAATCAAAAAGCTGGCTTTTTACCAATCTTCCCAAAGTGCCCCTAAGAGTTCTAATGTGTGTGTGGGTCCCACATGATGTCATGTTTTTGCTTTTTTTTTTTTTTTTTTTTTTTTTTGATTTTCCAACTCACTAGAGCTGGTTTAGAGCTCAAAATTTATGGGAATGTATCATTGTTATAATCATAAATGATGAACCATTATTATTTGAAAGGTAGTTTTGACTATTAAAAATTTAATAGGACTTAAAGATCTAAAAAATCTTAGTTAGAACTTAATAGAATATAAATTCATAAATTAATATTTGTGTGTAAATGTTTCATAAATTAATAAAAATAACAGATTTGAAAATTAAAGTGTAATAAAATATATATTTTCTCATCACCAAGGATCCTCTAGAGTATTTTTTTTCTAAAATTTTCTAAAGTGGTGTATTGTGTGGTTGAGATTTAATGTTGAAAAATTGATGTGACTTGTCATTAAATCTCAACCACACAATACACCACTCTAAAATTTTTTTTTTAAAAAAAAACTCTAGAGAATCCTTACTCTTTTCTCGTACCATTAATTTGTTAATCCAAAGAATTGAAAGTTGTTACTTGGCTAGGGCTTATCACATGATTTAAAATAATAAATGTGTAATAGGCCCTGTTTGGTAGAGCTGTGGGAAAGTGCTTATAGCTTATGCCTAAACAGCTTATAGCTTATAACTATGACCATAAGCTGATTTCCAGCTTATTCTTAAAGTATCTCCTGCCCCACTCAAAGAATAAGCTGATTTCTGACTTCCAAAAAGCTATAAGTTATAAGGTATAAGCTAAACCAAACACATCAAAATAACTTAAATTAAGCTGAAAGCTGAAATAAGCTGTAATTAAGCTCTGCCAAACAGGCACATAGTAAGACTTGAGAGTGAATGAAAGCTTTTTTTTGGACAGTGCTAATATTATAATCACAACATAACATGGTCCATTGTTACATGCAATTAATAGCATGAAAGTCAAGTTTCTTGGTTCCTGTGAATGGATTTTGTTTTATATTATTTTTACAAAAATGATTTAGACTTATAAAAGAGGAGTTTTAAATGAGCATTAATTTGTCTTTTTATTCTTCTTGCTTTGTCTTTTACTTATTTTTTAATTTTTTTTTTAAAAAATGGGATGCCGCCTCAGTATAGCTGCTTTTAGAGCAACTCTACTAGTGTTCTGTAGCACTGCTGTTACTTTTAATATATGATTATAGATTACAATAATAGGAAAATTTTGTGATATTACTATATTTTGTGATTTTTATTTGTGATTTATTATGATGTTGATTATGATTTGATTGTGACTTGGTTATATCTTATAATGGTGTTAGTTATGATAAATTGTAATGTTGATTATGATTTATTGTGATTATTATTTTGGTTATACATTATGTGGTGTTCGGTTATGACTTATTATTTTTTTATAATTATGATTAAAAATTATTTAGGTCTCGTTTGGCAACAGGCCGGTTTAGCTAAAAAGTCAAAAAGTTGTTAAAAAAGTCAAAAAGTCAACAACCCATACCAAAAAGTCAAAGATTCTCTTTTCTCTCTACTTTTTGCACATCTTTTCGTAAAAAGCCAAAAAGTCATCCCAAACATATTAGTTTTTTTTAGCTCATATTTTAGCCAAATAACCAAAAAGTTACTAAATTAGCATGTTCCCAAACGAAGCCTTAATTATGACATTTGTGATAATTAACTTTATAAATTTCATAATTTGCATATGATACACACATGTACCATAGAATGACCCTAAATAATATTCATATAAGTTTATGAAACTACCGTGTTTGTGGAGAGTTAAGGTCATGAGATTAAACCATGTGTCCTAGTTAATTTTGAATCTTGCATTTGGATATAAAAATGATTTTTGGATTGATAGTCTTAGTATGTCCCTCGTATGGAGGACTATTGAACCTCATAAAAAAATGTGACACAAAGTGGCAGAATGAAGGGAGTTGCAGATTAGGAAGTCGAAGAAGAAAAATACGCTCAATATTTGATTGGTTAATGTAAAGTGATTCCAAACAAATGTAAGATATGATAGGATTTTACTAATGCATCCTAATACAAAGACATTTCAACATGATTGCATGATTAAAAAGAAGGGGAAAAAAGAAAGGGAAAAAAAAGTGTTAATCAAACCATCGAGGAATGACATGCACAAACATTTATATGCCATTTAACCTGTGTTTTAGACAAGAACACTTGGGTGTTCACACTTAAGATAGTGATTTGGACAAGTAAAGAATATACTAAGTGTGTTCGCTCCCTTCAATTCACATGCATAGACCAAATTAGGATGAGATTTAATGGAATAGTACGCACTCATTTCAGCATTGTAAATAATTACAATTTGATTTCAACGTAAATTAAGTATTTGAAAGGACAATTTTGCCCAACGATAAAAATTTGTTGTCAACATCTCCGTTTTGCATGTTTGACTCATATAAATAGCTTCTTTTTTAAAAAAAAAAAAAAAAACATAAGGGTAAGATTACAAATAAGTACATATTGTCATCTTGGAACTTCACTTCAAAATTTTGTTTATGTCTATAAGTATTTTGTTTTTATTTATTTTTCTATATTATTATCTAACTAAATAATATAAAATTATTAATATTTTATAAATAGACGAGCTGAGTTGGGGTTGGACCAAGATGGAGAAATAAATGAACTCAAAATCTCAGTCTAACTGATCTTATCTTAAGCCCTAAAAATATCAAGTTAAGTATGGTAGATTATATGTCGAGGTTGGTAGTCACCCACCCTTAAATGAACAACATTGCTAGGGAGTAATTCAATGTGTAGTTTATGGGAAAAATTATTAAGTGAGATAGGGAAAAAATAATTATACTATATATGAAATTTTTTTTGATACAACTCTGACACAAAAAATATTTTCACCACACACAGAAAAGGACTTGCACCACCATGCACACAAAAAAAATTGCATCACCATGAAAATGAAATTAATTTCTAACAAAATCATTGAAATGCAATTTCTCCTAATTTATGAGATGTCAATATTTTTACTCCTAAATAATAATCACATTATTTTAATTTTCATGGTATTCGCAATATTTTAAATAAAGATAAATCTATCACACTATTTTTTATCTTTTAACCTCTGACAAAGTTTTATCAAGATTTATTTTTATTTATTTAATTATTTTGATTGTCTGTAACATTAGTTGACTATGAACAGCTCATGCATGGCCGGTGTCACTTTTATATGTAAACAAATTAACATTTATTAATATTTAGTATATTTTGGTAATGGTGTAAACAAATTCTATTAGTAACTTAACCATGGTGTTAAAAGCTATTCTATTCTAGGATATTTTCCTAGTTCTCAGTGGTCAAATCTAGTCATGTGTTTCACATAAATACTTGATCTAAAAATCTTTTCAAGTCCACCTCTGAATCAACCCAAAACTATTTGTAGCTCTTGATTCCCCTAGTAGCTTCCCTACCTCAGATCGATCTCTCTCTCTCTCTCTAGTAATGCTATGAATTTGAAAATAAGGAAATCTAGGACAAGGAAAAAAATTACACAAACACAGAATTGCACTCTCATCATATTTGAGTTACATCTCATCACAAGATGACTCCTATGTTTTGTTTAATTTTTTGGTTGTACACCATGAATTGTAATTCTTCTTTTGGAAATTTATCCAAACAAAATAATAATAATAATTTATTGTGTGGTTGAGATTCATTTCAAATGTGAATTTCTCTATACAACATTTAAATTTGAACAACACATCACTTTTCGGGTCAATTTTTTTGACAATTTTTCTAGGTTCGTATATATATATATACTAGTGGAGATGGTAACATATGATGCCTTTGTAATTTGAAATCTTAATTTTTGGAGGATTTGATGAATAAGGAAGTTGAGTTAAATTTCAAAACCATTTATTAGTTATTTACTGGATGTAGAGTTCCAAATTGATCAAATTATACTAAAAAAAAAAAAAAAAAAAAAATGATCAAATTATAGTCTTGAAAAAAAAAATGAACAGTTGATAATTTTATCGACATTTTTTAAGAAGGAAAAAATGACGAAGTCTTACAAAATGCTCTTACTAAATTGTTGCATACTGTATGAGCCCGAAATAATATTTCTTGTATAATTCTGTTGATCAAGCATGCACTCATCCAAACATTGTCATCTAATCACTTGAAAACACAAACATGAACTAGTCAACGAGTGTATGTCGGAAACCTCTCCGATGCCTAAGTCAACAAGTAGACCATAAATACTAAGGCTCAGTCAATTTGGGAAGTAAGAATTGTAATACCCGAGATTAGGATTTGGTTTGAGCTTTTATAGATTTCACATGACACAATTCTAATAGAACTCTAACTCTCCTATGTAAAGTCTTTATAGAAATCACATTCCTAAAGGATAATACTTATCCTTTAACATCCTCCTCACTGCAAACCAAATGAGATGGCACAAGTCTTTGCTCGGCTTTCTGCTGTGCAACCGGACTACTTTTGCTCTGTCCGCCAATGGCATAGCTGTGCAACACGCAGCATCATGCAATGTTTGCACGGTGCACCGCTAAGTTAACATTGCACGGCTCTCCTTCTAGCTCTGCTCTCCTCTCTGCTCAACTACCTTGCTTGGTAGCTCGACCTTGGCGTTAACTGCCACCAGAAAGTAGCTAGGTCTAGAAATATGCACATTTACTAGTTTGGTCAAACATCTTTGACCACCACTAAGAAGTAGTTAGGTCCAAAAATATGGACACTTACTAGTTTGGTCAAATATCTTTGACCACCACTCCAACTTAACTCGTCTCAATTTGACGACACAAATTACCCTCTCATGCACGCACAACTTAATGAGTGTTTTGTTAACAACTGAACAAACTTTAAAATTAATTAGATAAGAGCAATTACATAACAGCCATACTAGGCACTAGGAAAATTTATTCATAAAAGAAATTATGTAATTGAGATTCATTTGAACCAGTCCCATTATGTATTAGTAATTTGTAGGTAAATTTTCTGGACAAAAAACTTTTCTGATTACATAAAGAACAATTTCAGAAAGAGAAAAATTGTGAATAAACTTTATATATATATGCAACCTAATAGAAGAAAAACCCAATAATGTTTTAGAGCTCTAAATTGGGAGCACTAAAGCATCACTAATGATGTGACACAGGGGGCCCACCAAAGTGATGTGATGTTTTGGCTTGAGTTTGTGTTTTTTTTTTTTTTTTTTAGTTCATTAGTGCTATTAGTGGTCCAAAAATTAGTGGGCTGAATCACCACCCAAGAAAAACCTAAGGAAGAGTGACTGTGAAGAGTTTCAAATACCCCAGTGTGAAGAGTTTCAAATACCCCTCTCTCTCTCTCTCTCCAAAGTGCCTAAAATCTAAACCTTTTAGTATTCTCTAATATCAACCAAGAGTCCAAGAGGGTCTCATCTCAACTGCTCAAATCCCATTACTTTCTTTCTCTCCATTAAGTCTTGTTTGGTTGGAAAAACTCACCAACCTCAAGAACAAACAACTTGGGAGAGTTTTCATCTAAAAATCTCTTCTCTTCCCATTTCTGTAACTAAAAAAAGGAAATGGACAAACAAGACTTCTTCAAGCCACAGGTACTTTCCTCCACATAAATCATATGTTTTGTCTCTTTTAAAACTGTTTACGACGTGATGTGTTCTGAGTTATGATGCCATGTGTTTGAAATAATAACTAAATCACTTGAGTCGTAATTTCGAGCACATTGGGTAGTAATTTAGATCATATCTCGTCGTAATGCATATTAAATGTTTCAAATGTTGTATTATTTTCTTTTTATGAGTCAATTGTCTGTTCTGTTTTGGGTTTTTATTTTTTTTCCTACTGCAGATTTGCGTTCTCAAAGTGAATATACACTGCAACGGGTGTAAGCAGAAAGTGAAGAAACTGTTGCAAAAAATTGATGGTAACTTGCCTCATTTTTAAAATTTTAACTTCCTCATATATATATATAATGTATGTGTTTGTGATGTATTTATGGACTTGAAATGAAAGGCTTTTTGGTGCTATTCACTTAAGCTGAATAGCTAAATTTAGATTTAATAGTTTTCAAGATTGAATTTGAGAGTTTTGTTACTATGATTTTGAAGTAACAATGTAAAAGTAGTCCTTTGAAATCTTTCATGGTTCTATAGTTTTACAAATATATTAATAAAATACTTATCTTCTATTTCTAATTTATGTTCCTCTTTTGTTTCATACCTATAATAGCTTCATTTTTTTGAAATTCAACATCTAAATCCTTTCATTTGAGATCCATCCAAATAGTTCCTAAGAGAATTGTATTATTTTGATAGATTAACAATATACAAATAGAAAAAATGTACAGAGTGTTATAACTACAGCGGTACTTATCATTTCAAAACGGAATACCTATTAAAATGACATTTAATTATAGAAATGTCACCGCTACATAATTTTAGTTTATTATGTTAATTTTTTATTATTGTTTTGTTTTGGATAGGGGTGACTGGCCTCGCCATAGATGTAGATCAAGGGAAGGTGACAGTGGCAGGAAATGCAGATCCATCCATACTCATAAAAAAGCTTGTGAAATCAGGCAAACATGCAGAGCTATGGGGATCCCAAAGGGCTTCAAATCCAAACCATCTCAACAACCAATTCAAGAACTTGCAAATTGAGTTTGGCAAAGGTGGGAAAGACACCAAGTCTCAAAAGGGTGGCCCACAATTCAAACACCAAATCAAGCCTGCCAAAGGCTCCAAAGATCACAAATCTGTCAAGTTCAGCTTGCCTGATGATGATGACTATGCAAGTTTTGATGATTTTAATGACTTTGTTGGAGATGAGTTTGATGATTTTGATTTTGATGTTACCCATAAACCACCCAACAAGATGATGCCAATGATGGGTCATGGGCATGGACCCCACGGGCCTAAGGGTATGATGGTGAATAGCCATGTCATGAACGGAAAAAAGGGTAATAATAATGGTGGTAATGCCAAAAAGGAAGATAGCTTTGATTTGCCTATACAAGTGAAGGGCATGGCTATGCATAATGATGGGAAGAATGGGAATGGAGGAAAGAAAGGTGGTGGCGGTGGCGGTGGAAATATTAAGGGAGGAAATCAGAATCAGGGTGGTGGAGGGGGTAAAAATGGAGGAGGAAATGTTAAGGGTGTCGGTGTCGGTGGTGGGAACAATATTAATGATTGGGGGATGATAGGGGGAGGGAAGAATGGTGGGCCCAAAGCAATGAGCAATATGCAACAAGGGTTCCATGACATTGATATGAGTCACAAAGGGGTAGGTGGTGGGAACATGGGTCAAAGGGGAAATTACCCAATGGGGCAAATGGGTAATTATCCAATGGGTCATATGGGGAATATTCCGGCAGTACAAGGACTACCGGCTGCGCCAACAGCCGCCATGAACGGTGGATATTACCAAGGGATGGTGCCTGGCAACCCTTATAACCAACAACAACAACAGCAACAACAACAACAATACATGGCAATGATGATGAATCAACGGCGGATGATGAATGGAAACGACATGTTCCAGCCAATGATGTATGGGCGGCCGCAACAGGCCATGAGTTATGGGCCGCCAGTGCAGCCGCCTCCGGCAGCCGATAATTTCACCCACATCTTCAGTGATGAGAATGCTAACGGTTGTAGTATCATGTGAAATGTCATACTGGCGTAATAGTACTCTATTTTGGTTTGGTTTGGTATGTTGGGCTTTTGTGCTACTTTTGGATTAAGAATTCAAATAGGGGCATTGAGGAATTGGTTATGATGACTCCATAAAATATGATGATACAAGCAGGTAAGATTAGTTTGTAGCTCTCTTAAAAGAATGTTGTATCTATATTTTGTTTGAAGTTTGTTCAAATGGGAAACACTATTAGGTTCAAATCTCATGATCATATTTTCTCTTCTTTCTCTTTTCTTTCCTTTCCTTTTAAAACTGTTTACAATAAGTTTGAATGAGAATTGAGTACTAAATTTTGGGTTAGCAATTGCTAGAACAACAAAAAAAACAAATTGAGTTGGGTGGAATTGATTGAAGAAGCCTTACAAAAATTGCCCAAAGCAGTACTTGTGGAAGCAACCAATGTTGCTTTAACAACCCACCATTGAAGCGTGGATTTTTTTTTTTTCCCAACACAATATTATTTACAAAGATGAAAAAATTTAAATGGACAATTGGCTACTTTTTGTTAACGTTTACAATTTACTGAGGTAATTGGCGGCGGCCAAAAGTAGTTGTAAGCAGGAGTAGTAGTCAAAAGTGATTATCAAGAAGTCGGAGATAGTGGCATTAATACAAACGCTAATATATTAGTTGTAAAGATGCAACAAAAAATAAATTATAAAAAATAGAAATAAGAGAGTTTTTTTTTATTAAAATACATTTTTTGTCCAAGCAAACAAAGGGTTAAAGTGAGGTGGGAAAACAGATGCGGGACTCTCAAGCCTTGCAACCGGCCTATAATGGAAAAAATTTATGCATAAAAAAAGAATGAGATATAAAATGTACAGATATGAGACAAAATAGTCACAATTATAGATGTGAATACATTTACAATTACATATGTGAATATTTTTTGTCTCATATGTGTATTCTGTGTCTGATACTTTCTGTATACGTATATGTATATATATATATATGTAATTGAAGAGTGTTACAAAGTAAAGCGTTGATGGCTAAAGGAAATGATTGTGGGTTTCAATCTTTAATCAAGGGGGCCAGATTTATCACTTTCCAGCTAGTATTCAGAGTTCAGACCCCCGACCCAAAAGCAAAAGGTTTTCCCCAACACAACATTACAACGGCCATTTTTTTAAAAAGCTTTTTTGGTTTGGTTTGGTTTGGTTTGCTTTAATAACACACAAACAACTCTTTTAAATAGATATGTCATTATTGCTTTTTCTTTTATTTATTTTTATTTTTAAATTTCTTCAATTGAGCAAAGACTTAACTGACAAAGGCAAAAGTTGTAGTACTAGATTTCCCAAATGTCCCCTGGCTTGATTTTATTATTATTATTATTTTAATATGATAGTTTTTGAATTTAAGGCTTTTATTGGGTTTCTTTTTTAAAACATTATTTTTTAGAACTTGAATTCTTAATTAATTAATTAATTGAAATAAAGAAAAATAGAACTGCTAATAATAGGAGAAAGTTGCAAAAAACCAAGACTTAATCCTTGTGACATATAAAATTTGAAGTTTTTAATTTTTTCCATTTAAATCTTAAATTTCTGAACTAGAATCAATTGAATAAGTTGTTTATATCCGTTTCTTAATCTAATGGAGAAAGAAATAATCTTAACAATTTACAAATGTTGTTCTCTCTCAAATTATGTTTACGACTCACATTTCCCTCTCTATTATTATCTACTAGCCTATCACCCGTGCTATACACGAGATAATTATAGATATTTATATTTGTTTTAAATTTTTTTTAATATACTGTATGAGTGATTTTCCGATCACACTGCCAACTTAGTACTCAACTGGAGAACACCGGCAGAATAGATGGCACCTGTCTGACCTGCAACAGAAAGAAAAGTATCCGGCGGTAGCTCGTCCACCCGGGATATTCCGACGATCAAGTCAGTACTCCATATCTCTCAAAGATAATCAATAGTGCTTAACTCACTAGACAAAATATCAAAAGCATACCTTAAATCCATGGGGGTGTTTCCCTTTTATAGCCAATACAATCCTAGTCCCAATAGGAGCCTAGCCCCAATGGACTTAGGATTACTGCTAATCTAGGACTCCCAGTGGGATTAGGATAAACTCTCTAAGAGTCTTATCTTTACCCAAACTGAAATCATCTTCCATTTTAGAACTCTTGTCCCTTATCCGCTTATCTCGGATTCCGGTATTCTCACAGATAACCTCGGTCTAGCCGAGATCATCTCGGCATCATGACCAGGACACGTGACACCTCGACTGACACGTCGGCGTTACATTGGCCACGTGTTGGTGCTCAAAAAATATATCCTCACGTATACAAATTATGTTTTTTAAGATTTTTTTATAAAAAAATTTAACAATCTTATCACTAACCATAGTGTATGGGAGAAGTTGAAAAGGGTATTACAATAACTATACACAGGTTGTATTTATAATTATTGTATGAGGAGATTTTAAATGCTGATAAAGAGATTTTAACCAATCAATAAATGCAGGTATGTGGAAAGATATGTAGATTGAAAAGAGTTAATAAATGCTGATAAGGGGATTTTGACCAAATCAATAAATACTGAGTTTTTTTTTTTAAATAAAAAATTTAGAAATTTTAAATTGGGATATTGAAACTCCCACAGGCTTTGGAATTAAAAATCCCCTTTTATTTAATATATAGTATACATATAGATTACAATCTCTCTCTTTTTCCAATCCACTATCACCAATCCTTCTCTTATTGCCGTCCATAACCATCCCTTTCCCTTTCTAACCCACCAACACTTTTCCCATTTGACAGCCCACAACCAGCCCCGCTTCTCTTTCCCGACCCATTGCCACCCCCTCTAATACACTAAAGTGTATGATTGGACTATAATGAGTGGTTAGAATGATTGATAAGGAATGATTTGTGATTTGGTATGATTAAAGTGAACTTGGGATGAAGATCAAGTTAAATAAACAAATGAGATTATAACTTCATGTATTGTAAAAGTTTTGTTTTGGATAGATTGATGATTGGAATTGGTACTAGTTTAGAATACAAATTTTATATTAAAGAAATTAAAAACTTAATGTCATTTCTATTCTATTATATAAAGTATATAACCTAGTTTTTTTTTTCTTTTTTTCAATGAACATTCATAAAATTGTTAACTAATTTTTTTTTCCCTCTTCCAATTAACTATTAAATGATTTTCAAAGTTAACCTATTTTTCTTATTTATCAAACTGCCTACAACTTTATTTGTTTCAAATTGTAGTGCTTCACTTTGCAACCCACATCTGATTTGTTATAAAGGTTAAACACAATGTATATTTATATTTTTTTAAAAATTTCTTAATAATGATATCAGCACTGTTTGTTTTGGAAGACAAAGGAGGGATTGAGATTGAGATAGAGGTGTGACCCACTAATATTTTATTCATTTTGAGAGATAGAGAGGGGATTCATAATCTCCTCCAGATTAGGATGGGCCTTGGGGAGAGGATTAGGATGGAGACTTGAGACTTGGTATTAGAAAATAGTTTATCGGACTATTTTATTTTATTTATTCTTTTATTTTTTACATGTTGGGAATTTTTTTTGAACATTAATGTTTAATTTTTTGTATTTTTTATTAAGTAAAAATCATTGTTTTATTTATTTTATCTTTTTTACATGTTGGCAAATTTTTTTTTTGTTGAACATTAATGTTTAATGTTTTTGTATTTTTTTATTTGTTTTATTATTTTATATTTATTTTATATAAAAATAATTTAACAATCCTTACACTAACAACTATTATCAAAACAAACATAATTTTATTTAATTCACTTACTAACAATCCCATTACTATTAATTCTCTTACTATGAATCCTCTCCATTCTACCTCTGAAAATAAACTGGCGCTCAATGACCAAGAGAATGATGATGTTGATAATGATGACAAACAGAATAAATTTAAAATTACATGATTGTTGGGTTTTTTGGCTTTCGAAAATTAGAAATGTAATTCGAGTGTGCCAGTAAAGATCAATAAGTCCTTACAAATATTAGTAAATGCCAACCAATTAACCAGACAATTACTTCGAAGTTTTTTTAGTCTCAATGAAGATGACTTTTATTGATGGCTTATTTTTAGGAGAAAATTCAGAAGACTGAT
The DNA here is from genome assembly GCA_036172215.1 of Camellia granthamiana. Taxonomy (NCBI): domain Eukaryota; kingdom Viridiplantae; phylum Streptophyta; class Magnoliopsida; order Ericales; family Theaceae; genus Camellia; species Camellia granthamiana. The sequence continues at coordinate 114,163,743 of CM069904.1, forward strand.
CACAAAAATAAAAGAAAGAGGGAGAAACAATTCCAGAAATTAAATTTCATTAAATAACCAAGAGTTTACAATTTGTATCTTCGCACTTTCACAGCTTTGAAAGGGATTACAGCAACAGACTATCTTAGAACTACTCCTAGGAATTGGAAGTGTAGAACAAGAAAGTAAATGACTGGAAAATAAAGAACTGAAAATGTAAAGGACATAAAAATATAAAGCAAAATAAACTGGCTTCTGGATCTAGTTTCAGGTCTTTCACTATCAGCCTTCTCTTCTATTTATAGGCTCTGAGGATAACCGTCGAAGTGGCTGATAACCATTGAAGTGGGTGACAACTGTTGAAGTGATCTCTATGATCATTGGGTATGGCTTTGAACAGTTTGCTTCCATTATATTACTCGTGCGGTTGGGCTTCCCTTCTAAATTTGAATTTAAATTGTAAGTAGCCGTTTTATCACGTCACCTTGTGTATCTTGACTGTTCTCATGCCTCACAAATCCATCGCCATTGATACAAGTTGCCACATGTCTGTTGATGGCTAAAGACCTTCACTGATTCCCCAAATAACTCCTTATGGGCCACGTGTTAGACTGTAATTGGTTTGTACAAAATATACTGTCAACAATGATGCTATGGGCTTTTGTTTATCTTATTTAATATTTTAGAAACATATGATTGGAAAAAAGAATTAAATTAACCAATAGTATGTAAAGCGTGATTGCAAAAAAATTGGTGAGCTAGAAAATGAAATTAATAATGGATCAACTGAAGAGATTCTGTAATAATTATTAAATTATTTATATGACTATTTTTAAATTCTCATTTCAAAATAAAAACTCCATTATTTAATCATTTATTTAAAAATACTATTTCACATCATTCTAAATATATATAAAAACTTTATTTGTAAATCATTTTCAATATGTACATAAGGCTTCTCACTTTGTGAAACACAGATTGGTGAATCCCCAATAATTGAATGCATTGGAAGAAAGAAATGAATGTGTTATTGTCCGTTTGGCCTTGTTTTCATTTTCTGTAATCATTTTTTTAAAAATACAATCAAATAAAGGACTTTTCTTAGGTGTGCAACCCTCAAGGTTGCACACCATGTGCCACTTACACAAAAAATGTAAGTGGAAGGTGAAAACAAAAGCAGGACTGCAAACAGAAAAAACGTAAGTGTAAGGCGTAAGTTGCACACCATAACAGAACCCTCAAACAAAAAATTGTTTCGTTAAACTTTTTTAAAAATTATTTTTGAAATCTTGTTCGGAAAACAATTCAGTGTGTTTGGTTTGAGTTTTTTGAATTATGTTTTTTGAAAACTTAGTTTTTTTATTTTCGTGTTATTTTATTTTATTTTTAGTGAATTTTAAAATTTTAAATATTTTTTTTTAACTTTTTTAGATGCACCTTATTTAGATGTATCTAAAAAGTAAAAAAATTATAAATTTTTTTTAAAAAAAAATTAATAAATACATAAAAATACAAAAAATATATTGAATTCTCGTATTTTTTTTTTTTTTTGTATTTTTGGTATTTAGTAAATTTTTAAAAGGTTTTTTCACAAATTTTTTACTTTTTAGGTATATTTATGTTAAGTATGTTTAAAAAGTAAAAAAATTACTTAAAATATTAAAAAAATTCAGTGAAAACAAAAAAATTCAGAAAAAAGATCGATCGCAAAGGGATTATTTCCGAGACAAGAAGCCAAACACAATTTGGCTTCTTTGCATTTGAGAGAAGGGATTATTTTTTTAGATCCATTTTAATAATCTAAATGGTTTAATTCATAATGCATATTGACCAAATTATTTATTAAAAAATAACTTGATAAGATATCGGTAACAACAAGATCGATTGTATTTCTCTTTAAAAAAAATAGACGACAAGTATAATTTAAAAATATTGATCATTCATTTTTTTATACAAATATTACCTGATCATGTGGCTACTCATATCCGATCTACTTTTATTTGATGGGTCTTATGAGTGTAACTGTTCAGATAATCAAAACCGACCCAATATGGGCTTACATCGATTCAAACTTTATTGTGGCCCTGTTTGGGAAAAAAAAAAATTTTGGCTAAAATAATTAATGACATAGGTGGGCCCATAGGGGCTATTGGCCCACCATTTAGAGCCCAATACACGATTCAAACACTAAGGCCCAACATTACTAGAACCCAACATTACACCAAGAACCAATAACATCTAAACACTTGTCAAGAGAGGAACCAGCCACGTAAGCAAACAAAGATCCTGCAGAGTTATTGTACCACACATCAGCCATTAATGAGGTCCCCTGCAGCATTTAATGCAATAACCCCTTCACATTGGAATAGAACAGCCTCACCATGAACAAGGCAAGCCAGAGCATAGACTTTCGGCCAACATAACAGGTCGGAGTAGACAAAGAAATGATAAATAAGAGATATAAGCAGGTTTCTAAGATAAAAAGAAGGTTAAGTTCCTTACCATCACCCTATCTCTACATTTCGCTAATCTCTCTCTTCTAACTTGCTCGTCGAAGGGTTCGCTAGGGGACTCCCGTTCCTTGCTGGACTTTTGTGTAGGTATCTTAATAAGCCCAGCGACCGGACAACGGTGTAGAAGCCGTGGATCAGTCCGACCCATCAATCAGGGACCAGCAGTATCATCAGTTGGCACCGTCTGTGGGAACCTTTCACTCCGCGTGACAATTGTGCTCATTGTAGCCAGAGACCCGTTCCCGATAATTCCTCCTTGCCACCTGCCAAGGTGGATGGTCACAACGAGATCCATGGCTTCTCAACATAATGTTGCCGACCCTCAAGCCGACCCTCCTTACCTAAACAACCCACTTCAGTATTTCACAGAACTCACCAACAGCATTAACCGCTTAGTCGAACAAAACCAAGCCTTGATCAATGCTTTGCTTCAACGAGACCTCCCTATGCCTCCTCCACCACCACAAGATACCTCACCTAACCGAGAACGAACCCCAAGCCATCCCTTCCAACAAGCCCACCTCTCTAACTTGGAGGGTTTGCGACCCCCACCCCAAGATATGAAGCCGCCACCTCGGGGTCTACATTTATCAATCCAAGCACCTGCTCCTGAGGGAGAGGCCAGTAGTGTCCAGCCTCTATTGCATTATGGTGGTGACAATGTTCCTATCTGGGATGCGGAACTCCGAGCCATGAAACTCTAGCTTCAAGGAGTCATGCAGAACATATAGAATAAACCCTCCACAACAACCAATTCACCATTTGTCGCCTCTATCAGGGACAAACCCCTACCTCCTGAGTTCAAAATGCCCTCGATCAACTCTTTCGACGGCACAACTATAGCGACCCCGGGTCTCTACCCGACTGTCATGGTATTCTGGATCCAAATCTTGTTGTCTGATGCTGCTGGTTATGTCTTTCTTCCTTACACCTTTTGAGTTTGAGTTTTGGAATGACTTGAGTATGTTTAGAACATGTTGGTTGCCTTTCGGTCTAGAATCTTGTTGCCCAAAATTTCGGTCTTCCGCTCGAGCGGAGTTTGCCATCTTTCAGTATCGAGTGTCTCTGCAAAAGTGCTGCAAGAGTGTTTTTCACGCTCGAGTGGTGCTTCTTACGCTCGAGCATGTCTGAGCTCGAGTGGCCTTTTTGGTGCCCGAGTGGATGTCTGCAATCTGTGAAATACTGGACGGGTGAAATCCACGCTCGAGCGGTTCTCTTTGTGCTCGAGCGAGTTGTTGTTGCTGTGTCTGACGCTCGAGCGTTAAACTCTCCGCTCGAACGGGATTCGCGTATATCAGATTGTAAAAGTGACTTTTTACATAACTTTTTCATCTCTTTTTCATCCAAACCCTAGGTTGAGAGCTTTTCTCTCTAGAAATGCCCCTCTCTCTCTCTATATTTGACCTAGATCTAGTGGTCTTCTCATCCTCCTTCCTTAGACAAAAAGATTGAGCTCTTCAAGATCTTCATTTCCATCTAAGAAGAAGTGGGTTTTGCCATTTTTGAAAGCTTCACATTTGTCTCACCCTTCTCCTTGGGCTTCTACTTTGAGGTAGGGATATTCTTGAGTTATATATATTAGTTTTGCCCTTTTTATGATGATTTAAGAGCTCTTTCTAGTTTGTGATGATATTAGCCTTGTGATTTCAAAATGTGAAGGTTTTCCTCAAAAGAGGGTTTCTCTTTTAACTCTAAATTTTTGGTCAATCCTTGAGGGTTCATCTTGTTGACCTAAGAAAAGAAATGTTTTGAGTGAGAGTTTTCACCATGAAATGGGAAGTGATTGTTTTGAGAAAACCCTAGAAATTGGGGATTTTGGTAATATGGTAAATGTCTTTGAAAATTTCTTATTTTCTTGTTTTAAAATGATGAAGAGAGTGAGTTGCATCAATGTTTGGCAAAAATGGAAAATTTCTTGTTATATGAATATGAAGTGTTAATGTTAAATTGTTGACAATACATAAATGAGCAAGGTTGTGGCGAGATTTAATTGTTATGTCTTGTGATATGAAAATTGTGACTACGTGTTGATGAAATATATTAATCACGTGGATGAACATTGAAAAGAGGAAATGAGAATGTGAGTATTGGCATTGTAGTAGAGATACTCAAAAGTGGAGAAATGTTTTAAGATATGGAAAGGATCATTGCATTGCATGTTATTTCAATTATTATAGTGCATTGTGAATCTAAATCATTGAGATTTCCATCATGAGGAAAGGAAATAGTTATTGTGTTGAGAACTATGAAAATGTGTAAGGGGTAAATACGTTGGTAAGTCCGGATAGGAGGTGTAGATGAATTTGATAAGTTGGCCTGAGTGTCCAGGGTGAAAGACCCGAAAGCCGCGCGGATAGGTGTCGAGCCTTCCGGTTAATACCGGTAAAAATGACAGTTTGGTAGTACTCGTAGAGTCTACTTACAGACATCAGCCTAGGGATTACCAGTGTCGTATTTACCGCCCCTATTGATTAATGATTGGAAATTTTGATAAAACTGTTGAGATCGTAAATAATTGTTGGAAAGATTGAAACTTTTAAAGGTGCATGAAATGGACTTTTTATAAGGATGCATGGCATGGCATTTAACAATTGTATTGTTTTAAAGAGTATGCATAACTGTATATATTTTGTAAGAATTCTCTACTGGGCTTTGTGCTCACCTCTATGGGATTTGGTGCAGGTAAAGATGTGGTGATCCCGCCGAACTGAGGGCGTGGATGTTTTTGAGAAGAGTACATAGCTCTTTTATTTTGTGTAATTCTTTTGAGCCAAGGGCTAATGTGTATGGCTTGCAGAAACCATTTTTTTGTGTAACCATGCTCATGCCTTGGAAGATGTAAGCCCTTAAGGGCATTGTATTGTTTTTGAGAATGGATGCTTTACATGCTATAGATTCATATTTTTGTATTGATGAATGTATATCCGCATGTAAAACCTTTCTAAAGACTCATTAGTAATTATGTAAAGATAGGCAGATTATTGTTATTGTTAGGTAAATGTTGATTTATTTATAGTTAATTCATGTTGAATTATTTCGAGGCGTTACAACTTGGTATCAGAGCTACCGGGTTTGAATAGTTGGGGCTCGTGGGAAGTGGTTGTCATACTGCAATGGGTTCATTTCGCATGATTAGGAAATGTCTTGTTTATTTGTGACTACGTGATAGCATACTTATGTGACTATGTGGGTATGCGATTAGACTTTTGGGATGTTATTTGCACTTATTAGTTTCCTTGAGGTCTTTTTGGAAGAGTACTTGATCACTACTTATTCTACTAAGAATTCTTAGTTTCTCATGGGACAAATTTCATCACTGAAGGATGATTCGTATGTGTTTATGTTACTAAGGTGCTTATGTGGAGTGAATTAAATTGTGGTGTAGTAGGATGCATGAGGTTGCTTTAGCCTAACGTATGAAGCTAGTAGCGAGCACATTTGGAATCATGTGCTTAATTATTTACCTTGTCTCTCAATTAGGATGTCAGGAAGAGTTCGAACCCAAGGTGGTAGGGGTGCAAGGCGAGGTCGAGGTTGCCGGGGTGTATTTGAGGTGCCGGTCCAAGAGGTCCCAGTACAAGAAGAGGGTTTAGGCCAAGCCGACATGGCCGAACAAGTGGGGCAAGCGGAGGTGCCGGGGCAAGTCGGCCAAGCCGCAATGGGGGCCCTAGCTCGGGAGATGGCGGGGGCATTGAGGGAGTCCATGAACATACTGAGGGCGGAGAGACCCAAGTGAGGGAGAATGTCACCGAGACTAGAGCTAGCTTCCTCACGAGGGAGTTTTTAAGGGCCAAGCCGGATGAATTCCATGGCGGCCTTGATCCAAAGAAAGCAGACGAATGGTTGGAACAAACCATGAAGACCTTTGATATGCTTCACATAGATGATGGCGAGTTGAGGGTGACCCTTGCAAGTTATTACCTCAAAGGTGACGCCGGCCAAGGGTGGAAGTATGCGAAGGGCCGGATAGCATTGGCATGGGAGGCATTTGTGATGACCTTCCAAGACAAGTACCTCCCTCCCACGGCTCGGGAGAGGTTGAGGTAGGAATTCAAGGTCCTTAAGCAGTTAAATATGTCCGTGGCCGAATTTGAAGCGGCCTTCTCTAGCTTGTCCCAGTTTGCACCAGAATTGGTAGCGACGGAAGAGCGCCGTTGCTTTGAGTTTGAGCAGAGGTTGAGGACAAAGATTTTGTTTAAGGTTGTCGGGAACATGATTCGAGAGTATGATCGCCTTGTGGAGGCAGCTGCACATGTGGAGATTACGGTGGAGGCCGAGGAGGAGAGACTTCGAAATTCGAGGTCTAAGGGCCATGGATCGCATGGAGATTATAGGCCCAATAAGAAGAGTAAGAGTGCCTTTTCATTCCAGCCTCAGCAGCAACAGTCTAGATCCACCTTTCCCTTGCCTAGTCCGGGCTCGGGAAGGAGTGCACCGAGTGGGGTTTATTGCTTCAAATGTGGCCAGCCGGGTCACAAGGCCTTTGCATGTCTGCAGAAAGGGGGAGGACAGCAGATGTTGCCACCACCACCACCTAATCAATCCCAGAGCGAGTCCCAGTCTCAGAGTAGGCGGCAGGGGCCTACTTGTTTTTAGTGTGGTCAGTTAGGGCACATGAGGAGAGCTAGCCCACAATTGGGAGGCGCATCTGGCGCATCCGGGTCGAGACAGACCCAGAGTCATCAGCAGACTCATTTAGTCCAGACTTCGAGAGTCCACCAGGGAGCCGCCTCGGCTCAGTCAGTACAGCAGGCCTATGCTTCGAGGGATGAGCAGGTTGATTAAAGGCCACAGGGGCGCGTGTATGCTGTTATAGCGCTAGAGCAGTTGCCAAGACCTTCGGTTGTAAGAGGTATTTTTATTGTGTGTAACTCTTTGGCCAGTGTGTTGATAGATACGGGTGCGTCTCATTCATTCATATCTGCTGCATTCGTATCTGCATTGGGGTTAGAGATGGTACAGTTAGCTTCTCCACTCAGGGTTGAGTCACCAGTTGGGGGTACAGTTGACCTAGATCGGGGATGTCGTGATTATGAGATAGAGGTTGCCGGGCGTAGACTCCCGTTTGCCTTTATGTTGTTAGATATGTCTAGTTTCGATGTTATTCTAGGCATGGATTGGTTGTCATTGTATCGGGCTGTGATTGATTGTTTTCGGCAAAGAGTCACAGTGTGCACTTCGGGTAGTGATTGTTTTTATTTTCTGGGGGATAGGGTTGATCGGGTTTTATCATCGGTGTTTGATCCTCGTAGTAGAAACGAGTTTAGCGGCCTTCTAGCTACTCTCTTGGATGGTGAGAGTGTCTGTAGACACCCCATTTTTGACCGTCCTCAAGACTTGGACGTCACCGTTTGAACACTCGGTGATCATCCATGTTTGTGTTCGTCTTGAGTTCCCGGAGGCCTTGGCAACGCGCCTAGTCTCAAGACCTCTCGACTCGATTGTTTTGTGATTTGGTTTGACACCAAACACTTGTGTTTTGCCTTTAAGAGGCAGGGAATGGCTTTTGGGACATCCCCACACTCCACCGGCCATGGCTTGAGGCCACCGGCTGTGTTTTGTTGCCATTGGCCAAATGTTTGGCCGGCTGGCACTATAGATGGCCGGCCGGCTATCTTTTTTTGGTCAATTGCATCTTTTGCCGGCCGGCTACTGTGCATCTGCTTTTGCAGATATTTTTGGGCAGCTGGCATGCACTTGGCTCCCCTCCGTACACGTGTATGGAGGGATCTCTATCTTTAGAAGCTTGTCTTGTAAGCTTACAAGACAAAAGCTCTATAAAAAGAGAGGGTCTTCTCTCTTGTGAGGGGTTAGACATTTTAGACAGCTCTTTTAGGGTTTTAGTTCTAGGGTTAGGGTTTGCATATATCCTATCTCTATATCTCCCTCTCTTTGTGTATTTTGTGTGTTTTGCCTTGGTTTTGTACACAAACACCTACCATCACACCATCCCTTGGAGCTGAGACCTTTGAGGGTTGCTTTTGGAGGTTTTAGACTAATTTCAACCCAAAGAAGTTGTTGGAACTCCATTGGTGAAGAGGATCTTCAAGGGTAAGAAGTTTGTCCCTTTATTCCCCATTTTTGCATTGTATTTTTACCTACCTTGCAACTGTTTTTGAGCTTAGTGTATAACATATAAAAGTTCTGTTTTTTGGTGCTCTAAATAGTTGGTTAAGGTTGCTTTAAGTTTTGGGGTTGTGTAACAAGCCCGCGGGGGACCTCGCTACAGCCCGGACTCGATTTGTTGTCACGGTTCTTAATCTTGAACCAAAGAATCCAAATCCGGCAAATCGTTTTGAGAAAACAGATTTTTGAAAAAAGTGCCAAACATGGACTGCTTTGCCAGATACAGAGTCGCCACCTAAATATTTTATTTTGGGGAAATTTAGGAAACCCTGACTCGGTGCCAAAGGCCACGTGTCCGTCATCACCAAAGTTGCCTCGGCTCGGGAACTTGGGTACGATCGGGGAAGGTCAGCTATGAGCACCCCCTCTCGCCCGGTCCGAAGACCGGCCTCTACTAACCGTGATATCTTATTTTGAAAACACTATATGCTCTTATTCCGGTTATTAGCCTAGAATTACTACGTTATGCGCACAGCAAAACAAGTATAGACCAAATCGCCTACATTGGAACAAAACATTTCATGTTTGTTTTGAAAACGGTTTGCTACTCGCAAGTAGGCTAAAATGAAGATTTTGCCACCTTCGAGTGGGCTTTGGAAAAGATGGCTTTGCCACTATCTAGTGGGCTTAAAACTCTCATTTTCAATGCATTATTCCAATTTAGGTAATTCAACCTCCATCCACAGGCATTCAAGCAATTATATCACATAAGCAGCTAACCTCATGGTAATCATGCTATTATGGCAACACTCACACGCATGCGGTATGCTAAAGCATAAAAGCTTACCTAGTACTCCAAGCCAACAGAAACTAGTTAGTAATCAATGCATGATCCTAGTTCATGTTAAGTGGCTAATGCATCACAAGCAAAATGCAGCTATAATAGGCTCGGCTATCCTAAACATGGCATGTGAAATGCTGCAATTAACAAATACTCATCTTGGAATTTGAAATTCGTATGCAGTTAGCATGATGTGCCCAGCCCGGTGCATGGAAAACAAATGCATGGATGCACGCATGCATAACATAAGGTATGCTAATTTAAATATGCCCTAGTCTAACCAACAAAGCAAGTAAGTAAAAGGGAGAAAGAAGTGGGATTGGAAGACATGCACACACTCACACACCCTTATTACAAATACGCCCTCACTCGGAGGGACCAAATAAATATTACAGTCCGAATAAATAATACTAAATTAATTATTACAAAACTTCTAATTAATTAACAAATCGAATGTAAAGAAGGTGGCCTCAGCCCTGCCTCGGAGTGCGCTAATGATGCATGCTTCAGTCTGTCTTGCTCGGAAAACCCGTGCCATGCTACTGCTGCCTCTGTTTTACACTGTCCTGCATCTCCGAAGACTGCAAAAATCCTGGGACATGTTCCTTGCACACTGTGAAATACCATCGGCTGGAGGAAATGCCCACCGGCCATAGAGAATTTCCATCGGCTGCTGATGAATTTATCGGCCATTCACCAATGGCCGGTCGGCACTGAGTGTTGCCGGTCGGCAGAAACTTCCTGCAGAAGACAGTTTTGACAGCAGCAGAAGACAGGCAGTGCATGGCATGAAATTTCAGGCACATGTAAGCATGGCCATGCTCCCTATCATGCATTAGACTCAAGGAAGCACGGCCCTTGACCCTCGGGCCATCAATTGCGCATTTTGATGCATGATGGCCTAAGAGGCCAAGGTTACAATTCAATGAAGATGCATGCAACACACAAATGAAGACCAAGACCCTATCATGCCAAGGTCAAGGGCCTCGGTGACCGAGAGTTAAGACTTGTTACATCACTTGTAGTATGAACATTTCTTAACCTTCACACTTGGTTTGACACCCCAAACCAAGTAATGCAATGCATGTTATGCAAACATGGCTCAAAGATGCAATATGAGATTAAGATGCAAGGCATGCCAAATGTCATGCAACTATCATGGCAAGTATGCAATGCTAGACATGCAAGATGCAAATGTAATGCAAACATGGGCAATCTAAGCAATAGGATCAACATGTTACAACACCTAATGAAACAATCATGCAATAAACATGAGATAAGCATGCAATGGTGGACTTAAACCATAAAGGGGCAGACCTCAATCCACTCCAAAACAGTGGCCAAAAGTGCCCAAAAAGGTGGACTAACACTCATGCCAATGTGCAAGCTAGTGGGCCTAAAGCTAGGGCACAAAAGAGGGCATTTTACTACCATCAACATGACCATACATGGTATGAATTAGACAAGTAAAAAAAAAGAATTCTAGCATGCAAAAATGGGCTCCAAAGCCCACTGATATGATAGTCTTGAAAGCTCAAATACTTAGACATACACAATATTCATTTCAAAGCATGAAAGGGCACACCTTCAAAGCATGAGAAGAGTAATGAATGCAAGCATATAAGCATGATTTATAGACTGAAATATGATCCTAAAGGATGCCAAATCATGAGGATGGTCTAAGCTAAGCATGCTAAAGGCCAACATACCCAAGGCTCACAAGCCAAAACACAAAGAGGTGACACCAAATATGGCAAGTGTGACTGAAACAGTGGCCAACAGACCTTGATCATGGCGAAATGATGCTAATACCCTCATGAAGTTAGGCTAACACATGCAAGAATCATGGCCTAAACACAAGATGCATTTCTATGCCAAATAGAGAAATGCAAAGCAAGTATATCATGCATGAAAGAGGCCAACAAACCCTCATGAGACAGAGATAAAATATGCTTCAAAACAACCAAATAAACTCTGAAATGAAGCCATAATCAGTCAAGCATGCATGTTGTCCTTTAGGCCAAAAACAAAGATGAAAGAGAGACAAAGGGGAGAGAGGTGTCCCTCCCCTATACAAGACTTCAAACCACCTTCCTCACCACTGAAAATCCACTGATTTTCAGTGGTGAGAAGACTAAAACACTCAAGCAAACAAAGCCTCACAAAGGAAGCACTAAAAAGGCCAAATAAGGCCTAAGAGGGTGAGTTTGAACTCAAACCACAAAACACCCTTAATGAAAGTTCTTAAGCATGAAAATATAAGCTTTTTTTATGTTATGCACAAAGCCTAAATCAGCAAGCAAGATAGGTAGAAAACTAGTGCAAGTTTGGGGAAACTAAAGCAAAGTGATTACCCTTGAAGAACACCTCAAGAACAGCCAATGCAGCCCTCTTCTTCTGATCAAAATCAGTCCAGAAGCTCAAGAATCAACCCTCAAAACCTCTCAATCTCGGAGCTAGGTGTAATGGTGTGTGTATTAGTGCAAAAGTAAGGTAAAAATGCACTTTTAGGGCTTCCAAACACCCACTAAGGATGAGAGAGAGGGAGATATAGAGAGAGAGGATGATATGCAAGATATATGTATGTATTCTCTGGTTTTTTGATCAAAAACTTCCAACCCTTGACAAAGGAGAGGAAGGATGGCTTATATAGGCAAAAAAGAGGGTTCTAAGCTTCTCCAAAAAGCTAAATGAAGGGTGCAAAGGGTGCAAAGGGTTCTTGGCTTCTTGGAGAAGCTAATACAGCTGGCCAAGCTTCCCCAAGAAGCTTGGCCAAAGGGTTCAAGCTTCTAGAAGGAAAGGGGGTTCAAAGGGGTCACACCAGCCAAAACTGCACGGGGAGGAGTGATGGTGCATTCCAGCTGGCATAGCTGGCATGCACCATGCCTCAAGGGTGCAAAGGAGTCAAACCGGCCAGCAAAAACGGTCACCGGCAAAACAAAGTGCCGGTCGGCCAACTATTATGCCGACCGGCCATTGATAATAAGAAACCACAGCCGGTGGCATCAACAAACAGCCGGTGAGGCAAAGGTAGGGCCGGTGGGATGTGGGGATGGCTAACAAGCCATTCCCTGCCCTCCAAGCTAAGAACACAAGTGTTTGGTGCCAAAACAAACACGAAACAGTCGAATCAAGAGATCCTGAGGCAAGGCGCGCCGCCGAGACCTCCAGGAACTCAGGACGAACACAAACAGGGATAATCACCAAGCGTTCAAGTGGTGACGTCCAAGTCTTGCGGTCGGTCAAAAATGGGGTGTTTACAGGTTGTTTGACCCTTCTTAAGCCTTGTAAGGCTCCATTTTGTGCCATTTTGTGTGAGCTCCGGGACCATAGTGTTTGGGCCTCCTCACCACTGAAATCTTGAGGGATTTCAGAGGTAAGGATGGTGCCTTGAGGTCCTAGGAAGGAGAGGGCCACCCCCTTTCCTTGTTGTCCTTGAAAAGGGCACTTTTTGCCTCTTGAGGGAGCACTTAGTCTAGGTTCATGTTGGCCATGCCTTAACTGATTTTTATGCTTATTATGCCATGAAATAGCATTGAGTTGAGTTGGTTTGGACACACCTTGCATGCCTTGCATACATGTCTTGTAATGCCATCATTTAGCCTTAACATGCACCTAGGCTTTGACCCTTGTTCAAGCATGTTTTAGGCCTAGCTTTGTGAAGGTTTTGTGTTTTTTTTGGCATGCTCAAGTTCTGCTTTTGGTTGTTTTGGTCGACCATGGCATGCTTAGTATAGCCCCTTTGTATTCTTGGCTTGTGAGCTTTAAGTGCATGAACCATGAGCATGCGTTATTTGCATTATTTCAATGGTTTGGAACCTCTTACCATGTTATTTCAGAGCTTATAATGTATGCCTTGCATCCATGTTTGCATCCTCTTAAGTATGCTTGAGAGTTGCTCTTTGTGCCTAAGTGATGAACCATGTTTATATGCATGCTTGTATGTGTATTTGGCTCCATTTTCTTAGTTATTGGCCGCTGTTTTGGGCCTAGTTAGGGCTGCCTAAATCAGTTTAAGACCATCATTTTCATGTTATAGCATGCTTGCCTTGTGCATTGTTGCATATTTGGCCTATTACGTGTTATTACTTGCTTGAAATCATGATGCATTTGGCATGCATTCCATTGGTCAAGTTACTTTGCATTGTTCCCATGCTTAGTCTACTTTACATGTTGTTGCATGTTTGTCACTAACATGATTGTTGCACACCTTGCATGCTCACTTTGCATACTTAGCCTCCATGTCTAGGTTGCATTCCATTTGCATGCATGCTTGGCCTCTTGAAGTGTTTGTGATAGAGGTTGAGTTCCATTGGTTTGTTTATGTGCATTGCATCCCATATCAAGATGCACACTTGATTCTTTGGGCTATCATGCATGGAAATGCGTGATTGGTAGTCCGAGAATCGAGGCCCATCCTCCTTTGAGTCATTCACATGATAAGGGGTGTGGTTGGTGCATACATAGCTTGAAATGCATTGCCATGCTATGCTTTGTCCTCCGCTGCTGTCAACTGCAGGTTCTGCAGGGAGTTTTGGCCGACCGGCCATGTAAAGTGCCGACCGGCCATCCATTGTTGGCCGATGGATGAATTGGTGGCCGGTGACCATCATACATGGCCGGTGGCCATCCCTCCCAGCCGGTGGTGTTCCACAGTGTCAAGAGAGCATACCTTGGGAGTTGTGCAATTTTCAGAGGAGCAGAACAGTCAAAGCAGAGGCAGCTTGTGCATGGCAGTGACTTCCGAGCGGAATCGGGCACGCATCACATCGGACCCTCTTCCCGAGGCTGTTTATTGCTTAAATTAGATTAATTAATTTGCTTAATTAATTAGGTCGTCTGTAATTATTTAATTAGCTTGTTAGTTAGTTAAATTGTATTATTTTTTCGGCCTCTCCGAGCGAGGGCAAATTTGTAATAAGTGTGGGTGCGTGTGTGCATGTCTTCCAACCCCCACTTCTTTCTTCCCTTTTACTTACCTGCTTCGATGGTTAGTATTAGGGCATATTTATTTTAGCATCCTTATGCTATGCATGCGTGCATCATTCATCAGTATTGCATGCACCGGGCTCGGCGCATCATGCTAACTGCATAAGTATTTCAATTCCAAATTGAATACGTGCTATCTGTGCATTTTCATATGTCATCCCTAGATTAGCCGAGCCTACTCTAATGACATTGTTGCATTAGCCACTTTTACATGAATTAGGGTCACGCATGTTTGCTAACTAGTTTATTTTTTTTGGCACAGAGTACTTTGTAAGTATTTTATGCTTTAGCATCTCGCACGAGTGTGAATGTTAACATGACAGCATGCTTACCATGTGGCTAGATGCTTATGTGATATAACTGCCTGAATGCCTGTGGGTGAAGGTTGGATTGTGTGAGTTGGAACAGCTCGTTGAAACCCGTATTTTAGCCTACTTGCGAGTAGCAAATTCCAAAGCTTTTCCCAAACAAATGGATATGCAATGTTTTGTTCCAAATTAGGCAATTTAGTCTATACTTGTTTTGCTGTGCGTATCACATAGTAATTCTAGCTAAATAATCGGAATAAGAACACATAACGTTTTCAAAATAAGATATCACGGTTAGTAGAGGCCGATCTTTGGATTGGGCGAGAGGGGGTGCTCATAGCTGACCTTCCCCAATCGTACCCAAGCTCCCGAGTCGAGGCAACTTTGGTAATGACGGACATGTGGCCTTTGGCATCGAGTTAGGGTTTCCTAAATTCCCTCATAAAAAATATTTAGGTGGCGACTTTGTATCTGGCAAAGCAGTCCACGTTTGGCACTTCTTTCAAAATCTGTTTTTTCTCAAAACGATTTGCCGGATTTGGACTCTTTGGTTCAAGATTAAGAACCGACATGAATCGGGTCCGAACTATAGCGAGGTTCCCCGCGGGACGTGTTACAGTGTCGGAACTCGAGTCAAGTTGCCAAGGGTAGTGTGTGAATACCTGGAGGTGTTTCCTGAGAACCTTACCAGTTTGCTACCCCACCGGGAGATTGAGTTCACCATTGACTTAGTGCCTGGAACTGCACCCATTTCTATGGCGCCGTATAGAATTGTGCCCGCGGAGTTGCACGAGTTAAAGATCCAACTCCAAGAGCTTTTAGATAAGGGCTTCATCCGCCCTAGTACGTCGCCTTGGGGAGCGCCGACTCTCTTTGCGAAGAAGAAGGACGGGTCGTTACGGTTGTGTATCGACTATCGTAAGTTGAACCGAGTCACTGTCAAGAACAAATACCCTTTACCCAAGATAGACGACCTGTTCAATCAACTTAGAGGGTCTTGTTGCTTTTCGAAGATAGACTTGAGATCGAGGTACCACCAGTTGAGAGTCCGGGAGGAGGACATCCGGAAAACGGCCTTTCGTATGCGTTATGGCCACTACGAGTTCCTAGTAATGCCCTTTGGGTTGACTAACGCACCGGCTTCTTTTATGGATTTGATGAATCGAATATTTAGGGAGTACTTGGATCGTTTTGTGGTCGTCTTCGTGGACGACATTCTTATCTATTCGACCTCGGA
This sequence comes from Camellia granthamiana, assembly GCA_036172215.1. Taxonomy (NCBI): domain Eukaryota; kingdom Viridiplantae; phylum Streptophyta; class Magnoliopsida; order Ericales; family Theaceae; genus Camellia; species Camellia granthamiana. The sequence continues at coordinate 114,179,676 of CM069904.1, forward strand.
GGAGGAACATGAGACTCACTTAAGGATATTGCTTAACTTACTTAGGGAGCATCAGTTGTATGCCAAATTTGAGAAGTGTGAGTTTTGGCTCACCGAGGTGAAATTTTTGGGCCACGTCGTGTCAAGAGAGGGAGTAACAGCAGATTCCTCGAAGATAGCTTCTGTGCAAGATTGGGAGCAACCTAAGAATGTCTTTGAGATTCGAAGTTTCTTGGGGTTGGCGGGGTACTATCGTCAATTCGTAAAAGATTTCTCTAGATTAGCTGCGCCTTTGACTAGATTGACTAGAAAGGGGGTTAAGTTTGTATGGAGTGAGGCTTATGAGAATTCTTTCCAGGAGCTCAAAACTAGATTGATCGCGGCACCGATATTAATCATTCCGGAGAGGGGATTGGGGTATACTGTCTTTTGTGATGCGTCTCGGGATGGGCTTGGTTGTGTTTTGATGCAAGAGGGAAATGTTGTAGCGTATGGCTCCCGACAGTTGAAAACTCATGAGAAGAATTACCCTACCCACGACCTAGAATTAGCTGTAGTAGTGTTTGCCTTAAAGATTTGGAGGCATTATTTGTATGGTGAGAAGTTTGAAGTTTTCTCCGACCATAAGAGCCTGAAATATTTGTTCTCCCAAAAAGACTTAAATTTGCGTCAACGGAGGTGGATGGAATTTTTAAAAGACTATGATTTTGAGTTGCACTATCATCCGGGCAAGGCCAATGTAGTGGCCGACGCCTTAAGCCGAAAAACTGTGAGTAGCTTGGTGAGCGTAGCCATTCAGGAGTGGGTTATGTTGGGTGAAGTTGGCAAATTTGAATTGCAGTTGGGTGAATCAGAAGGAGGTGCGACCTTGTTTAGCTTGAGTGCTCAACCTGTCTTGATTAGCAAAGTCATAGAGGCATAACAAGGAGACCGGGAAGTGGAGTTAATCCGGGATAGAATCACCAATGGGAAGGAAGAGAAGGGTTTGAATAGCCGCTCAGATCAAAGTGTACGTTACTTAGATCGCCTGTTTGTGCCTGAATCTTGTAGAGAAGAAGTGCTTCGGGAGTTCCATTACTCACACCTTGCGGTACATTCGGGAGGCACCAAAATGTATCGAGACCTTAATCGTCAGTTTTGGTGGAGGGGTATGAAGTGGGATGTCGCATCCTTTGTGTCAAAGTGCCTTACTTGTCAGCAAGTCAAGGTCGAGCATCAGAGACCAGCGGGTTTATTACAACCCTTACCAATAGCTGAGTGGAAGTGGGAACACGTGACCATGGACTTCGTAGTTGGGCTTCCTAGAACACAGCGGGGTAATGATGCCATTTGGATGATTGTTGATAGGTTGACTAAGTCCACACACTTTATTTCCATGCGAACTAGTGACTCAGTTGAGCACTTGGCAGAGTTGTATGTTAGGGAAATAGTTCGGCTTCATGGGGTGCTGGTAACCATCGTGTCGGATAGGGATCCTCGTTTCACCGCTCGGTTGTGGCAAAGCCTTCAAGAGGCGTTGGGAACCAAGTTAACCTTTAGCACCGCTTATCACCCTCAAACCGATGGGCAGTCGGAACACACCATTCAGATTTTAGAAGACATGCTTAGAGCTTGTGTCCTAGATTTCAAGGGGTCTTGGGAGAAACATTTACCGTTGATTGAATTCGCCTATAACAACAGTTACCAAGCTAGCATTGAGATGGCACCGTTTGAGGCCTTGTATGGCCGACCTTGTAGGTCACCCGTTTGTTGGGCCAAGGTAGGTGATGTACCGTTGTTGGGACCGGAGATTGTTAGGGAGACTACTGAGAAAGTTGCTCTCATTCGGAAGAGATTAGCCACGGCCCAAAGCCGACAAAAGAGTTATGCCGATAAGAGGAGACGACCCTTATCCTTTGATGTGGGTAATCACGTGTTTCTTAAGATCTCTCCTAGGAGAGGTTTAATGAGGTTTGGCAAGAGCGGGAAGTCGTCTCCGAGGTTCATTGAACCTTTCAAGATATTGGAGAAAATCGGAGAAGTGGCCTACCGGTTAGCCTTACCGCCACAACTTTCGGGGGTTCACAATGTGTTTCATGTGTCAATGCTTAGGAAATATGAGCCCGACCCTTCTCATGTGTTAGATTGGGTTGATTTGGAGGTAGATGAGGACGCCTCTTATGAAGAGCGACCAGTTCAAATTCTAGATACCCGGGAGCAAGTGTTGCGGGGTAAGACCATACTGTTAGTGAAGGTGTTGTGGAGGCACCATGGGGTTGAGGAAGCAACTTGGGAAAAGGAGGCGGAAGTCCGCTCCAAGTATCCAAAGTTATTTGAACATGTTTAGTTGATTTGATTTAAATTGTAATGCTTCCTTATAGTGAATGGAAAATGTGTTAAATTGATGATCGAATGTTGTTGTATGTATTGTTAAATTGAGTATGAGGTTGTGTAGGCATGATGTTTTGCTATTGATGCCTTATTTTATATGTCTTGTATAAGCACATATGGTTTTGATGAAATGATGATGAAAGGAACAATAAATGATAATTGAACATAAACGTTACGACTTGAGAATGTGGTTGAATTGATTAAAATTGCTACAATTTTGGTTTGGTGTTTTGTTTAAATTTCGGGGACGAAATTTCTATGGTGGGGAGGTTATAGCGACCCCGGGTCTCTACCCGACTGTCATGGTATTATGGATCCAAATCTTGTTGTCTGATGCTGCTGGTTATGTCTTTCTTCCTTACACCTTTTGAGTTTGAGTTTTGGAATGACTTGAGCGTGTTTAGAATAGGTTGATTTCCTTTCGGTCTAGAATCTTGTCGCCCAAAATTTCGGTCTTCCGCTCGAGCGGGCCTTCTTGCGCTCAAGCGGAGTTTGCCATCTTTTAGTATCGAGTGTCTCTGCAAAAGTGCTGCAAGAGTGTTTTTCACGCTCGAGCGGTGCTTCTTACGCTCGAGCGTGTCTGAGCTCGAGCGGCCTTTTTGGCGCTCGAGCGGATGTCTGTAATCTGTGAAATACTGGATGGGTGAAATCCACGCTCGAGCAGTTCTCTTTGCGCTCAAGCAAGTTGTTGTTGCTGTGTCTGACGCTTGAGCGTTAAACTCTCTGCTCGAGTGGGATTCGCGTATATCAGATCGTAAAAGTGACTTTTTACATAACTTTTTCATCTCTTTTTCATCCAAACCCTAGGTTGAGAGCTTCTCTCTCTAGAAATACCCCTCTCTCTATATTTGACCTAGATCTAGTGGTCTTCTCATCCTCCTTCCTAAGACAAAAAGATTGAGCTCTTCAAGATCTTCATTTCCATCCAAGAAGAAGTGGGTTTTGCCATTTTTGAAAGCTTCACCTTTGTCTCACCCTTCTCCTTGGGCTTCTACTTTGAGGTAGGGATATTCTTGAGTTATATATACTAGTTTTGCCCTTTTTATGATGATTTAAGAGTTCCTTCTAGTTTGTGATGATATTAGTTTGTGATGATATTAGCTTTGTGATTTCAAAATGTGAAGGTTTTCCTCAAAAGAGGGTTTCTCTTTTAACTCTAAATTTTTGGTCAATCCTTGAGGGTTCATCTTGTTGACCTAAGAAAAGAAATGTTTTGGGTGAGAGTTTTCACCATGAAATGGGAAGTGATTGTTTTGAGAAAAACCTTAAAAATTGGGGATTTTGGTAATATGGTAAATGTCTTTGAAAATTTCTTATTTTCTTGTTTTAAAGTGATGAAGAGAGTGAGTTGCATCAATGTTTGGCAAAAATGGAAAATTTCTTGTTATATGAATATGAGGTGTCAATGTTAAATTGTTGACAATACATAAATGAGCAAGGTTGTGGCGAGATTTAATTGTTATGTCTTGTGATATGAAAATTGTGACTACGTGTTGATGAAATATATTAATCACGTGGATGAACATTGAAAAGAGGAAATAAGAATGTGAGTGTTGGCATTGTAGTAGAGATACTCAAAAGTGGAGAAATGTCTTAAGATATGGAAAGGATCATTGCATTGCATGTTATTTCAATTATTATAGTGCATTGTGAATCTAAATCATTGAGATTTCCATCATGAGGAAAAGAAATAGTTATTGTGATGAGAACTATGAAAATGTGTAAAGGGTAAATACGTTGGTAAGTCCGGATAGGAGGTGTAGATGAATTTGATAAGTTGGCCTGAGTGTTCAGGGTGAAAGACCCGAAAGTCGCATAGATAAGTGTCGAGCCTTCCGGTTAATACCGGTAAAAATGACAGTTTGGCAGTACTCGTAGAGTCTACTTGCAGACATCAGCCTAGGGATTACCAATGTTGTATTTACCGCCCCTATTGATTAATGATTGGAAATTTTGATAAAACTGTTGAGATCGTAAATAATTGTTGGAAAGATTGAAACTTTTAAAGGTGCATGAAATGGACTTTTTATAAGGATGCATGGCATGGCATTAACAATTGTATTGTTTTAAAGAGTATGCATAACTATATATACTTTGTAAGAATTCTCTACTGAGCTATGTGCTCACCCCTATGGGATTTGGTGCAGGTAAAGATGTGGTGATCCCGCTGAACTAAGGGCGTGGATGTTTTTGAGAAGAGTACATAGCTCTTTTATTTTGTGTAATTCTTTTGAGCCAAGGGCTAATGTGTATGGCTTGCAGAAACCATTTTTCTGTATAACCAGGCTCATCCCTTGGAAGATGTAAGCCCTTAAGGGCATTGTATTGTTTTTGAGAATGGATGCTTTACATGCTATAGATTCATATGTTTGTATTGATGAATGTATACCCGCATGTAAAACCTTTGTAAAGACTCATTAGTAATTATGTAAAGATAGACAGATTATTGTTATTGTTGGCTAAATGTTGATTTATTTATGGGTAGTTCATGTTGAATTATTTCGGGGCGTTACAACAACAGACCCAGTCGACCACTTGGAGACTTACAGGACCCTAATGATCCTCCATGCTTTTCCTGATGAGATCATGTGTCGGGCTTTCCCTGTAACACTTAAGGGGTCGGCTCGACTGTGGTTTAGTCAGCTACCGACGGACTCCGTCTCTACTTTCCAACGCCTAAGTGATTCCTTTCTTAGCTATTTCATTGGTGCTCAGCGCCAGCGGTGCCTGGCGACTCAGCTCCTCAGCATCCGTGAGACGGAAGGGAAGTCGCTACGTAGCTTTGTCACCCGTTTCAACACCGAAGCCTTATAGGTGGCAGAAAATGACAAGGTCATTCTCACGGCTTTCATTGCTGGTTTACGATCATCCGACTTCCTTTTCTCCCTCTCCAAAAATCCTCTAACCTCCATGGCCACCCTCTTTCTAAAGCCCAAAAATATATGAACGCTAAAGATTCTCTGGCAGCCCGCCAAGATACTATAACTAAAAAACCCCACCCTTAGGGAGAAGAGAAAGGAATCTGAAACCAGAACCACCCATTATACACAGTAAATACCTCAGTATACCGACCGAACTGCTCGAGCCGACCGATCGGCACCTACCCGATCGTCTGGTCGGTTCGAGCGGGACACTCCCCTTAATTCCCCCATGGAACAAGTCTTGAACCAGATCTAGCGAAATTACAACTTGAAATGACCACAACCCTCTCGGTCTCCTTCCAGCTGGCGAGATCAATCCAAGTACTGCCGTTTCCATCAGGACCACGGCCATAACACTGATAAATGTGTCAACCTCAAAGACCAGGTGGAGAATCTAATACGCCAGGGTCGTCTCAGTCAGTTCATGGCAGCCCACCCTTAACAGCGGCCAAGGACCGAACCCACCGGAAGCCGCCGCCAACAAACCCCTCCCCGACAACCCCCACAATCTAACCGAGATAACGATAGACCCCCACTACAACCCCGACCCCAAGGCAACCCTGCTCCCCCGGTCGGAGAGATCAGAGTCATCACTGGCAGGCTTGCATGGGGAGGACCATCCCGTTCGACCCAGCGTGTCGAACTCAAAAAAATTAGACAGGGCTCCGACAAAGAAGTCGTGACATTGAATCGTCTCTTCAAACGCCCCAAACAGTGGATGGAACCCATCACCTTTATGGAGGCTGACTGCACAAGCATCCGTTACCCCCATGACGACCCCCTCGTCATCTCCACTCTCCTATCCAATTACAAAGTCAGATGGGTGCTTGTTGACAACGATAGCTCTTCAGACATCATTTTCCTGAACGCCTATCGCCAGCTCCAGATCGGAGAAGAAAAATTGTCCCCCCTTCAAACCCCGCTGGTCGGCTTCACGGGGGATTGGGTGACCTCCGTAGGCTCCATCAATTTTCCCATCACCATCGGAGAGTATCCACGGCAGGCTACCAGGTTAATCACTTTCCTTGTCGTCGATTGTCCTTCTGCTTATAACATAATCCTCGACCGCACAGCCCTTAACGCCTTTCAAGCTGTCACATCCACATACCATCTGGCCATGAAATTTCCCACCGACCTCGGGGTCAGCACCGTGAGGAGAGAGCAGACGGTGGCCAGAGAATGCTACGTCGCTTCACTCAAAGAAGTCAAGCTGAAGGAGGCTATAATCATCGAAGGACTCGACGTTAGAGACGAAGACGATTTAGTCAGAGGGGAACCAGTGGAAGAACTTGTTGAAGTCCCCATCGACCCTACCAACCCAACAAAAACAGCCAAGATCGATAGCCAACTATCTTCCCAGGCCAAGGCCGACCTTACAGCCCTCATAAGCGAGCACAATGATGTATTTTCCTGGACCCATTCCGACATGCCGAGTATCGATCCCTTCTTCATCACTTATCGTCTCAGTATCGAGTCCAACTTCTGACCTTTCCGCCAGAAGCGGCGTGTCTTTCACCCGGAACGCAATGCCCTTATTGCCTCTGAGGTAGACAAACTACTGGAGGCACGGTTCATCAAGAATGTAGACTACCTTAGATGGCTGTCAAATGTGGTCCTGGTCCGTAAAAACAACGATAAATGACGACTCTGTGTCGACTACTCCGACCTTAATCGAGCTTGCCCCAAAGATAGTTATCCTCTCCCCCGCATAGATCTGCTTGTCGACGCCACCATCGGACATCAGATGCTCAGTTTTATGGATGCCTTCTCCGGCTACAATCAAATTCTGATGCACCCGGCTGACCAGGAACACACCTCCTTCATCACAGACAGAGGAACTTACCACTACCGTGTTATGCCGTTTGGATTGAAAAATGCCGGAGCAACTTACCAACAGTTGGTTAATGCCGTCTTTCACCACCAGATAGGCCGGAACATGGAAGTCTACGTCGATGACATGCTTGTCAAGAGCAAACTCTCCTCTGATCATTTGACAGACCCGCGAGAGACCTTCGAAACCCTACGCAAGTATTAAATGAAGCTGAATCCGAAGAAGTGCGCCTTCGGCGTAGGATTTGGGAAATTCTTGGGTTTTATGGTCAGTCAACGGGGCATCGAGGCCAACCCCGAAAAGATCAAGGCCCTGGTAGAAATGCGGTCTCCCAAAACAGTCAAAGAGGTTCAATGATTTTCTGACAGAGTCGCCGCCCTCAACCGTTTTATTTCCCGCGCAACAGATAAGTACCTTCCCTTTTTTAAAGTCCTCCGACTGGCTTTTGAGTGGACCACCGAATCCGAAAAGGCCTTTCAACAATTGAAGCAGTGCATGGCTAACCCTTCTACTCTCTCAGGTGCTCTCAGGTAAAACCCTCTTTCTCTACTTAGCTATGTATCAAACACCGCAGTCAGTGCGGCCCTCATCAGGAAAGACAGCTCAGTACAGCGTCAGGTCTACTACATTAGCCGAGCTCTCAAGGGGGCAGAACAGAACTACCCTTTGCTGGAAAAAAATGGCCCTTGTCTTGGTCATAGCCTTAAGGCGACTCCGACCTTATTTCTAAGCTCACTCCATAGTGGTCCTCACTGATCAACTTTTGAAGAAGGTCATGCAACAGCCAGAGCTGTCCGGCAGACTTATGCAATGGTCCATCGAGCTCAGCCAATTTGAAATCTCTTACCGACTTCGAACAGCAATTAACGGACAAGCCATCGCCGATTTCATCTTGAAATTCACTAATCCCACTCCAACCGCGCCCCCTCCGCCAAGGCAATTCAACACTGAGGCAGAAGACCCCCATTCCTGGACCCTCAATGTCGATGGATCATCCCTCAAAGAAAGCAGTGGGGTTGGTCTCATCCTCACCACTCCCGAGGGCGGTTATTTCAAGTGTGCCCTCTGTTTCCTGTTTGATGCAAGCAATAATGAAGCCGACTACGAGGCCTTGATAGTAGGTCTTCACCTAGCCAGAGACATTGGTGTAAGCCATATCCAAGTGTTCAGTGATTCCCAATTGATCGTCGGGCAGATTACGGGAGAATTCGACGTGAGGGAAGACACAATGCGAGCCTATAGGGATGTTGCACTCCCTCTTGTTCGCCTTTTCAATACTTTCCGTATCAAACACATCCCTCGGTCAGAAAACTCCAAGGCAGATGAAATAGCCCAATTAGCCTCGGTCGACCAGTCAGACCTCAGCTATGGCGTCCACCTTGAATACCTAGCCCACCCGGCTACTTCACCAAACCAGCAGGAGGTTCATTTCCTCCAAACCTGCAGACATCCTTCTGTTTTTGACAAGTGGGGAGTTACCAGACGATAAACAGCAGGTCGCCAAAGTCAGAGCCCGGTCATCCAATTACATCCTCATCAGCAGCCTGCTGTACAAACGCGAATTTTCATGCCCATACCTCAAGTGTCTCAGTCCTGCTCAAGCGACCTACGTGATGAGGGAAGTCCACGAGGGCGTATGTGGTAATCATTCGGGTGCCAGGTCACTAGTCCATAAAATCTTTCGCACCAGCTGCTTCTAGCCTACTTTCAACCAAGATGCCACCGAATTTGTGCTTAAGTGTGATAAATGCCAACGCTTTGCTAACATCCCCCATGCTCCACCTACAGAACTGATTACACTCTGCAATCCCTACCCCTTTGCCAAGTGGAGCATTGACTTAGTTGGTCCATTGCCCACTGATAGGGGCCAATCCAAGTTCGCTGTAGTTGCCATTGACTACTTCACTAAATGGGTAGAAGTGGAACCCTTCACCACAATCACTGAACGGAACACAACCAGATTCATCTGGCAGTCGATCGTATGCCGATTTGGAATCCTCAAGCCATCGTCTCAAACAATGGCAAACAATTCGACAATGCCAAGTTCAGGAAATTCTGTGCAGAGCTCCACATTAAACCATGTTTCTCTTCCCCAGGTCATCCCCAAGCTAATGGGCAAGTCAAAGTCACCAATCGCTCTCTCCTGAAGATCATCAAAACTAAGTTGAAAGCCGCTAAGGGACACTGGACTAAGGAACTACCAAACGTACTCTGGGCTTATCGAACTACCACCCGAACCCCTACTGGGGAGACCCCATTTCGCTTAACATACGATGCTGAGGCGGTCATCCCTGTGGAAATCGGCCTGCTAACCCTGAGGGTTTTGCACCCGAATCCAGAACTAATCGAAGAATTGCGTCGGGCTGACTTGGACCTGATTGAAGAGCTCCAAGAGACCACTGCTGTCAGACGGGCCTCATATCAGCAGAAAATGAGAACACACTACAACCGTAAAGTTCGACCAAGAAAGTTCGCAGTGGGGGACCTAGTCTTGCCTAAGCAACTCTTGCCACCAAAAATCCTACCAAGGGCAAGCTAGCAGCCCAATGGGAAGGACCTTACGTTGTCAAAGCCAGATCCCGCCCAGGCACTTACCGACTCCAAGATATGGAGGGCAGAGACCTCTCCCATCCATGGAACGCTGAGCAGTTAAAGCGTTGTTTCCATTGAAATGGTGTCTCCTGTTTTTGTACTATTCCATTGTTGTATGTTCCTTTTTGCCGATATGCACACTTGTCCATTTTCGCCCTTTCCATACATGGTGTAAACTTCTGATCAACAAGTTGTGCCTTCAATGACAATGACTTTATATCTCCATTATCTGCGTTGTGTTTCAATAATAACTTGTTAACTTAAGCCTCAGCCAGACTGAGCACGAAGAGCTCAGCCAGACTGAGTTAATTAAAGCCTCAGCCAGACTGAGCCCTCCAAGTCTTAGTCAGAACTAGCATGAAGAATTCAGCCGGTCTGAATCAAAGCTGGTCTCAACTGTTGCCATACTTAGTTAAAATCCAAGTTCATTTTCACTAATCATACAAGTTAGCCTATTTGCCCATTTTTAACATTTTTACATCATGGTTTACTTAGGAAATTTCATATTCCCAAGTGTGAACATACAAGTTAGCTTGATTACCCATTTTTACCATTTTTACATCACAATTTACTTACAAGTTTCACAATTTACGCACAAGTTTCATTTTTACACCTACTTTTTATTGAATTCTGCTCAGCCATTTTCATTATTCCAAATTTACAAATCAGAGGCATAACGACAACAACAATAAATAAGAAAACTCGTTGTTTTATTAACAAACTTACGCTTTCATACAATTCGTTGCAGAAATTACATATATAACAAAAAACAAAAAAAAAAACAAAAACAAAATTTTTACACTTAGTTACAACGATCACTCTTCCTCACCGGAGGCAAGATCTTCTTCTTCAATCCCCTCATCCAAGGGGGTCTGGGCAACGTCGTCTTCCCCTACCTTCACGAGATTGAAGTCTACGCCTGGGAACAGCTCTTGTGCCTTGTACTTGAAGCTCATCCACCCAGTGTCCCAGTACTAGCTCATCTCGTGCTTGTAGAAGTCTGATCACTGGAAGCTTTGGATCACTTCTTCTTCGCTCCTACCTCCAGCGGCCACTCCCGACGGCCCAGCCCCCCTCATCCCCCCTCCTTCACCAAGCTTCTGGCGACCGTGGCATCAATGGCCATCTGGAATTTGGCGAACCCTTTGAATTGCTCTACGGCCACAATGCATAAGTCGGGGTACGCTGCCCGCATAAGTCGGTGTACGCCACCCTCTCAAATGCCAATTTGGCCCTCTCCTCTGCCAGGGCCTTCTTCAACTTAGCGATCCGACGATCTGCCTCTTCTTTGTCTTTGATTGACTGGTCGCGCAGTTCCTCGTTATTGGTAAGGGCCTCTTTCCACCTCTTGTTGGCGGTGGTGCAGGCTTGTTCGACCAACTCTAGCTTTCTCTTCTCGCCCTTCAGCTCGAACTCTAGTGATATCGCCTTGCGGCGTTCTGTTTCCAGCTCTAATTTGGTCGCGAGGAGCTCGGCACCAGCACGCTCTGCTGAGTAGCTTTGCACTGCCGCCAATACTTCTATCTTCTTTGCTCTTTGCACACACTCCAGCCCCTTTGCGTACGCACTCCGAGCGGCCTTCTTCCAACCCGCTGTCTCAACCCTTAGTTTTTACAGCTGCGCCTTCACCCCTTCCAGCTGGGCCCTCAGCGGCTCTACATCCATCTTTGCGCGCTCTGCTTTGTTCATCAGGGCAGCCGCCAAGGTCGCTACCTCCATCTGGACCGAGCAAAACCCTCTCAGGAGGTCAGCCTTCGTCAACCGCGCCATCGACTGTACGGCAGCGTCCTCCACTACTCCAACGAGGCGGTTGGCTGCGACCCTGGCCTCTCCCCCTTGTTCTGCCAAACTACCTGCCAACGCGCGCGCGTGGTACATAGCGGTCTTCAGCGCGGCGCTCGCCTCTGGTTTGCTAATCCCAGTCTTCCCTTCACCAGGATTAGGAGATACTTTTACCATGGGCCCCACCGTCGCCTTCGCTTGGGCACTTGGGCCCATGTCTTCTTTCAGCACTTGGGCACTTGGGCCTATGTCTTCTTTTAGCACTTGGGCTCTTGGGCCCATGCCTTCTTCCGCCACTTGGGCAGTTTCCCTTCCTGATGCTTCCTCCGCCTTCCCTTCCTTCATCTTCTTCAAAACAGGGGCGCCCTTATTCCCCTCTGCCGTCACCCTCGTCTTCTTCGTTTTCTTTAACACTGCCTCCACCTCCTGTTTGCCCCTCTCTTTCAGCGGGTCTACTGGGGGCGGCAGTGGGGCAAAGTCGGTCAGGTCTTTGCCTCCCAACAGCTTGGGGTGAGGTCGGACTCTCTCTCTCATCACTAACTTAGGAGCAGGCCCCAGCTGAGACTCCTTTTACTTTTCTGCCTTAGCAAAGGTTTTCTTCTCCTCCGTCTTTCGCCTTGCTTCCAACTCCTCCAGTGTGGGGTCCTCTTCCATCGGCTGCGGTCCTAAACCTAAGGCGTACAAAGTTGAAGAACAGACAAGGTTGTCCCATCTCACACCTTCCTTCTCCCTCCACCCCTTTACCCCTTTCATCCTACCTTCTACCTCCACCCCCAACTTCGGCTCCACCGACTTCGTGGGGACTTTCCATGTCATACGCACTCCTCCCCCACCATTTGCCGATAGATAAAACCACTTCGGCCTCCACCCCTTCACCGACGATGGTAACCCGGCTACTAACCCCCTATTCGCCACCGCCTGCAAAGTCACCCACATCTCTTGTTGACCGGACGCTTTGTAGCAAGAAAAGAATTCCTCCACTGTCATCGCCGCCCCATCGGTCGCCCGTGGCCATGCGATCGCGCAGGCCATTAGAATTTTCCATGCGTTGGGCATCAGCTGCCCCGGCGCCGCTTTCAGTCGGTTCAATATATCTACCACTACTTAGGGGATTGGCAACCTTAGCCCCCCCCACAATGCTTTCTCATACAACGTGAATTCTGTCGGCCGTGTATCTGACGCCCTCTCCTTAGATGTGGGCAGCCTCAGCTCTATCTCCGCCTGAATTTGGTACTTCCTTCGTACCTCCTCCAACTCCTCCACCGTAAACGTAGACTTGTCAGCCTTGGTGTGCCAGTGGTCCGGCTCCACTTGGCTAATTGGCCTAGCGGCCATGATCATCGTCGCCGGGCAAGCCCGCGCCACTTGCCCAGCTCCCCTCTCTTCCCTCCGCTCTGCTCGGTACTATTTTTCCAACTCCCCTGTGTCGTCTTCTCCCAATGAGTCTAGCCTCATGGTTAGCACTTCATCTCGAGCCATTCCTCTTACGTGTCTGCATATTGCTTCGGATGCTGGCACAAGGAAGTTCGCAAAGTGTTGTAGAGGCGCGTCACACGAAACAAATGAGTTCACTTCTGGGATGTGTTGGTTTTTTACGATAAGGTAAGTAAAGAGAATAACTCCAAATGCCCATGGTTTGCCTATATTCCAAGGGTCAAGATTAAATTTCGCCAGTTTGAAAATTTTCGAAAACTTCCGCCTCCGCTTTTTTAATGCCCTATATTGGCCTATCCCTTCGCTTCTTGCTAACGTATCACCTCCCTCATTATGGGATTATGCCACGTGTACAACCACGATCCACTACCCTCTTCCCCTACCTTGTCTATTCCACTTCACATCACCACGTGCCCCGCGCGTCGCCATTTTCTCCTCACTAGGTCACCCTTCGCGGTCAGCCCTCCTCCCAGGCAGCTTCACTTAGTCACCCTTTGCAGTCAGCCCCCCTTCCAGTCGGCCTCCTCACTTGATCACCCTTCGCGGTTGGTTCACCTCCCAGGCGGCCTCTTCACTCGGTCATCCTTCGCGGTCGGTTCCCCTTCCAGTCGGCCTCCTCACTCGGTCAACCTTCGCGGTCGGCCCTCCTCCCAGGCGGCCTTCACTTGGTCACCCTTCGCAGTCGGCCCTCCTCCCAGTCGGCCTCCTTACTCGGTCACCCTTCGCGGTCGGCCCACCTCCCGGTCGATCTTCTCTCACTCGACCACCCACAACCCCCGTCTTCTTCCTTATTCCCTTCGTTGGACTGAAACTGCACTTGGGAATGAGGGACTACTAACATAGATGGGCCCATAGGGGCTATTGGCCCGCCACTTAGAGCCCAATACACGATTCGAACACTAAGGCCCAACATTACTAGAACCTAACGTTACATTAAGAACTAATAACATCTAAACACTTGTCAAGAGAGGATCCAGCCACGTAAGCAGACAAAGATCCTGCAGAGTTATTGCACCACACATCAACCATTAATAAGGTCGCCTGCAGAATTTAATGCAATAACCCCTTTCACGTCAGAATAGAACAGCCTCACCATGAACAAGGCAAGCCAGAGCATAGACTTTCGGCCAACATGACAGGTCAGAGTGGACAAAGAAATAATGAACAAAGGATATAAGTAGGTTTCTAAGACAAAAAGAAGGTTAAGTTCCTTACCATCACCCTATCTCTACATTCCACTAATCTCTCTCTTCTAACTTACTCGTCGGAGGGTTCGCTGGGGGACTCCCATTCCCCGTTGGACTTTTGTGCAAGTATTTCAGTAAGCCCAACGACCGAACAACGGTGTAGAAGGCATGGATCAGTCCAACCCGTCCATCAGGGACCAGCAGTATCATCAGTTAATAAAGACAAAAAAGACTAAAATAGTCAATAAGACAAAATGGCACATCTTACACATCAACCAATCACTTTTTCTCTTATAACCATCTATTTAACTACAAAAAAAATTCACAAATCATTCCAAACACAACTTCTTCTTCTTCTTCCTTTTTTTGTTTTTTATTTTTTTATAATCTCATAAAATAACAAAAAAAAATTAAAAGGCCAACTAACATAATAGTCAAGTTCCCAAGTGAGACCTATATATATATTTTATGAAAAAAAATCATCATACAAAAATGAACAAAACACATATATCATACATTTAGCTGGCTGCGACTACAAATCTAATTTTTTTCTTGCATAATTTATATATATATATATATATATCTTAGTATAATATATAAATGAAATTAATCATCAAAATAGATCATGTGACGGCAACAAAAAATTTCAATTGGAGAAAAGCCGAAATAGACATATAATCATCATGTATGGCTCGTAGGGGTGTTTGCGGTTCGGTTGCAGTTGGAGAACTTTTAATCCGTCATTTGTCCTCTGGATGGAGGGATTGAAAAAAATCAATCTGCATCCGTCTGTCGAATTGACGGATGTGGATTGAGCAGATTGGCGGTTTGATGCGAATCGATTTGGCAGTTTAGACTTTTATAAATTTTGAACATCATACAACAATTTGTCAACATTTTTATTGGATAACAATCTAACTCAATATAACCAATAGATTATCAAGTAAATTGTCAAACATCAATAATAAATACATATAAGAAAACTATGCATTATCAAAATTATTTCATTACTTTTTTTTATTCAAAAACTATTTAATTTGATTTTTTTTTAATTGACAAAATTAAGCCTTATATTTTCCATACAAAAATACCAAATATCAACCATTGCCATTTGATAAAAAGATTTCCAAATTGAAAACACAACAAAATATCTAAACTCTTTTTCAATTAAAAATACAAACAGAATATCTGAACAGATTGAAAATACAAAGCCTTACAAATTATTAGGGGTGCTCGCGATTTGATTGTTTGGTTGTGGCTAAAGGAACCTCAAATCCGCTATCCGTTCAAAACTAGGCGGATTGAAAAAATCAATCCACAACTGTCAGTTCGTCATTACACATCCATCCAAAATGAGGTAAATCAATTCAGTTTGGACGATTTAGACAAATCAAAATATCCACTACTCACCCCTAATAGCTAGACCCTATCACGCAGAAAAGTGGGCATGTTTGCATATATGTAAACAAATTGTGAATACACATAAATCAACAAAAATTTAAACATATATATGCATGAATGAGCTCGTAGATGAAAGTACTACGTGGCTAGTGAAGTTTATCTCTAGTGCCAAGTGCCCCAAATGCCCAACAAGTCCCTTTTGTTCTCTTTTTTTTTTTTTTTGATCGGCAAAGAAAAATTTCATTAAACAGCAAGAAATTAAAAGTACAGGAAGATGAAATGCATCGAGAGAGATTCGGAAGTATAAAAATACCCCTACTACTGCTACTCGCAATCATACAACCAACCCCTAAGCCTCTCGATTTTTTTTAAAATAAAAAAGTTAAGAAGAACTTAACTAAAAAAAAATTAAAATACATGAATCTCCACACATCCAACCCACCAAAACACCGAAACCAAACTAAATAAACTACACTAAACTAAACACCCAACTAAACAACGCACACGGCTCTGCCAAGGCCCACCAACTATTTTGAAAACAAAATCATTACACCTACGCTGCTAAACAACTCCCAACGCCTGCTAACAACTCCCAACGCCTCTGCCATAAAGAACCCTAGCCCTTGCCTTTGTTAAAAGAGAACGGGTCGTCTGTGCCCCTTTCCCTGTAGCACCCCCTGTAGCCCCCAAAACGACGTCGTTTTGGGGGCGGATTTTCAGAAAAAAAAAAAAAAAAAAAAAAAAAAAAAAAACGCAGAAGAGGGAGGGGGGAGGAAGGAGAAGGAGAGGGAGAGGGAGAGGGAGAGGGAGAGGGAGAGGGGAGGGAGGGAGGGAGGAGGAGGGGCCGGACTGAACTGGAGGGGGCCATAAATATTGGGGGAGGAGGAGGAGGAGGAGGAGGCGGAGAGGTGGAGCTCGCAGCCATGGCTGCCATGGCTGCGACGACAGCTGCGACGACGGCAGCGATAGCGGCGACGACGGCGAGGGATGACGACGTGGCGACGATGGCGAGGGACGACGACGGCGAGCTCGCCCTCCTCCCTCCTTCCCTCCCCTCTCCCTCTCCCTCTCCCTCTCCTTCCTCCCCCCTCCCTCTTCTGCGTTTTTTTTTTTTTTTTTTTTTTTCTGAAAATCCGCCCCCAAAACGACGTCGTTTTGGGGGCTACAGGGTAGCGCTACCGAGGATCCGGATTCTTGTTAAAATGGGTATGTGGACATTAATCACCATGTCACACCAAAAACATGAATCAAATGTCAAATGTCATAAACTTTTGTTAGATACACTCTTTTTGACAGTTTTAAAAATTAATCTATAAACGTTATGTCAAATGTCATAAAAGTGAAATTTTTCTTAAAATCAATTAGTTTTAGGAGAAATGATGTAACTTAGTTTAATAAGGGGAAAATTATATAAATAGTTCCTGTAGTTTGCACGATGTGTTAATTTGGTCTTTGTAATTTCAATTTGCTCGATTTTGTCCTTTAATTTAACGGATTGTGTCATTTTAGTCCAATAAATAACGGTTGTTAAGTTAATTTAACGGAAAATCAAACAATGTATCAATTTGGTCCCTGTATTTTTCACAATGTGTCAATTTAGTCCCTATCAAAATTGAGAAAATTGAAATTGCAGGGACTAAATTGACACATTGTTTGACCTTCCGTTAAATTAACTTAACAACCGTTATTTATTGGATTAAAATGACACAATCCGTTAAATTAAGGGACAAAATCGAATAAATTGAAACTACGGAGACCAAATTGGCACATCATATAAACTACAGGGACTATTTGCATAATTTACCCTTTAATAAGTGGTATAAAACTAAATTGTCATGCGTTTAAATCGTGAGGGCATCATTGTGAAGAAATGATGCTAGCTCTACAAACAAATCTGCTGACACGATATCAAATGCTAAAAACAACGAAAGAGATAGTAAACACCTTGCATATTCTAAAACTTGTCACCCTCTCTCTATATATATTTTGCCACAAGCATTGCTTCACTACAACAACACAACCATACCCTTCTCTTGCCAAACTTTCTTCATCTCACTAATGGCTTTCACTCTGCAACATTGTTGTCTTCTTATCTTCTTCTCTCTCCTTTCTCTTGCTAACTCCATACCAACATCAACAACCCAATTCAAGCCTCGAACGCTCGTTTTACCAGTTCAGAAAGATAGCGCCACGAGCCTTCATGTCGCCAACATCCACAGGAGAACCCCTCTTATGTTGATTCCCTTTGTTGTCGACCTAAATGGCAAATTGTTATGGGTAAACTGTGAGAAGCACTACCTCTCCTCAACCTACAATGCTCCATTTTGCCACTCAACACAATGCTCAAGAGCCAACAGCCACTATTGCCACAAATGTACCTCCCCAGTTAGGCCGGGCTGCCATAACAACACCTGTGGAGTCCTGACCACCAACCCTATCACGAACCGAAACGCCATTGGTGAGCTTGCCCAAGATGTCCTTGCAATATAGTCGACTAGAGGGTTGGGCCCTTGTAGGTCCAGCTCCATGGTCACTGCACCACAGTTTATTTTTGCTTGTGCACCTTCCTTCTTGTTAAATGGACCTTTACCCAAAAATGTTCAAGGGAATGTTGGTTTAGGGCACTCCCCAATTTCCCTACCAAACCAACTTGCTTCAAACTTTGGAATTGGGGCAAAATTTGGCTTGTGTCTCACTTCCTCTCCCAGTACTAATGGGGTTATTTTCTTTGGAGATGGGCCCTACAATATGACTCCTGGAATTGACATATCCAACCCTACTGCTTATACTCCTTTGAAAGTGAACCCACAAGGAGAGTACAACATAGAAGTGAGTACAATAAAAATAAATGAAAAATTGTCCCAACCAATCAAGACTTTAGTGGAACCATTATTAGCGCAACCACCCCTTACACAATCCTAGAACACTCCCTTTTTGCAACGTTTACACGGTTCTTCGCCAACCAATTCTCCAAGGTGCCTCAAGTGAAGCCGGTTGTGTCACCTTTCGGGGTGTGTTTTGACTCAACAAAACTTCCAAGCACGCAAGTCGGGCCTGGAGTTCCCAACATTGATTTTGTTTTGCATGACCGCAACGCTGTGTGGAGGATTTCTGGAGCAAACTCGATTGTTCAGGCACGGCCAGGCGTGGCGTGTTTGGCTTTCGCTGATGGCGGGTCGAGCCCTAAGTCTCCAATTGTGATAGGGGCATATCAGTTGGAGGATAATCTTCTTCAGTTTGATTTGGCACAATCTAGGTTGGGTTTTAACTCTTCACTGTTGTCCAAACATACTAGTTGTACAAAGTTCAACTTCACTTCTACTCCATAGATAGAGTGATAGAGTGGTGCGAGAGAGAAAGAAGTTTGTTGAGCATGTCAAAAAATATAATATGAACTTTGTGTTCTTCATGTAGTTTTTTTCTACTGTCAATAAAATGCCATCTTTGTTTGTGATGGCATAATGTAGCTAAGCATAAAATATAGGGGATATTACTTGTCAATGGGGTACCAAAAAATTACAGTCCTGCTAGGAAGCTCGAAAAATTGGAAGCTCGAATGCCCTAAAATCCCAAAACGACGTCGTTTTGGATTTTTTTTTTTTTTTCCTTTTTTTTCTTCTTCCTTGACTCGCAGAAGTAGAAGGAAGAAGAAAGAAGCAGAAGGCAGAAGAAAGAAGAAGAGGAGAAGCCAAATCTGAAAAATCTGGAAAATCAAAGCTAAATCCATGAAACAAATCAAACCCAAGCCAAATCCATGAAACAAATTAAACCCACAAATCCATGAAATACACACACACATATATACTGATTTGAAAAATCAACATGAAACACACACACACACACATATATATATATATAGAAAAAGAGAAGAAGAGAAGAGAGAGGGTGGCAACGGAGGTGGTGTAGCAGCGACGGTGGTGGTCGCAGCAGTGACGAAAGAGGAGGAGGCGGCGACAGCGACGGTGTGAGAAGATCGGCTCCCTCTCCCTCTTCTCTCTTCCTTTCTTCTCTCTCTTTCTTCTCTCTTCCTCTGTTTGACAGATAAAAGAGAAAAAAAAAATTCAAAACGACGTCATTTTAAATTCGAACCATTCGAGCCCCAAGAATTTCGAGCTATGAAACATTTTTCAAAAAATTATTATAAAATTATAAAAAAAAATAATTAATTTTAATTATTAATGTGTATGATATTTACCATTTCTTTTGTAATTTTTTTTACATTGGATTAAAATTTCCCCTAAAATATATTTTATATTGATCTATTTGGAACAAGTCACTTAATTAATTTTATGAACAAAAATATGATAATAAATTTTCTATGTGATTTTCACTAAAAGAATCATAACTGAATAATTTATTTTCATGAATAAAAATTATTCATGAATAATGTTGGAATATTATAAAAATTATTTTCACGCATAATTTATTTTCAAATTAAAACTTTACATTAGGTAACATCATTATATATGTAAATTTTATTTTATTTTTTTGTTGTTGTATATATTACTCTTTCTTGACCGTACCGTCAATGTACGCGCAAAGAGTCTAGACTCTCTTAAGTTGAATTATGAAGTTAATTATAAATTAAATATTTCATTAGGTAATGGTTGATGGTGGTTATTGGTCGTCAAGGGTAGGAAGAGAGCAAGAACGATACCAGAATTTCATCATCGGAAGAGTCAAAGACAAATAAATTTTTGTCACCATATATACAAACACACACACACACACACATATATATATAATATGATATATAGTGAAAAATCTAGAAATCCCCTAGATGTTGATTTGTGATTATGTATCAATTTTAACCAGTATATAACAATCCAAATTAAACAATCAAGACAAATCGACACAATGATTTTAACGTGGAAAAACCACAATTGGACACCTCCAACTGTGATTAAAAAACCACGGTCAACAGCCACAAAACAATCCACTAAGAAGATTTAAAGGAATTACACATGTATACTCTCAATTACCTAGCGAATCCACGCCTAATTGAACCAACCTCTATGTGCCTCTTCCAACCCTGTCTTCACCTCGGAATTGTCTTTACGATGAGCCACTCCAGAATCCACCGAAACTTCAAGCTCGAATTCTTCAGAATCCACCAAAGAACAACTTTCTCTCTCTCTTGTGTATAACAAACAAAACCTTTGATGTACTCTCTTTAAACCATGAGTTGAATACTCAATAAAATATCAAAGAAAACTAACAAAATATCCCCAGATATAAATCTTAATATCCAAAAAGAAGATCTGGAGGAATTAAATAGTTTTGGGAGAAAACCAACTATTTATAGAAAATCCAAAAGTAATCCTAGTTTTGGAAGAAATCCAATTACTTAAAGAAATCCAAAAGTAATCCTAGTTTTGGAAGAAAACCAACTTCTTATAGAAATCCTTGTCAAACGGGATTGCCAAGAATAAAACCTAACAATCTCCCCCTTTGGCAATGCCGTGACAAAACACACCTAACAAATAAAATCCTAATCACCCCAACCCATAACAGCCAACAAAAGCCAACTTCTATCTCAAGGTCATGATCTGCAAAACAGTTATTAGTGCCACAATCTCCAAAACAACTATTAGTGCCACAAGAGTATATGAAAAAAATAATAAACATATGACAAGATTATCTTGAAGCATGAGATGAAAAACATGAATAGATGCGACTTGGAGATATTAAGAACATGTAGCATGAAAACATGAACAACACCTTTTTGTCACGAATTGACAAATGAAGCTCAATCAACTAAAGCATGATCATAAACCACACAAGCAATGATATGATGATGTAAATATAAGGAGCATGCAAGAATGCAAAGCAACATGTAAAACAACTAAAGCCAATCTTCCTTACCAAACAAATCAAAGTGATCATGCGAACAAACTTTTGTAACAATAAACCAAACTCCCCCTCACTAAAAACAACCATACATACTGAAAACAGTGAACAAGAAGAAAAAGACAAAAAATAATATGGTGGATCAGACAAGGAATTTCAGATTAGTACCTTAATATACACAAGACTATCCAAGAAGCACAATTACTTGAAAACACAATGTGCACAACCTTTAGAAAATTCCTCATAAAAGAAAGTGATGCATTATGTGAAAAGCATAGATCCCATGATAAAAGTGTGTGTGTGACTCTTGGGATTCGACAAACACTAGATTCAAATCCTAGTAATGATATAAAAGCTGGACCTCCAACAAGAAAATCTAAACATAACTACGGAAAGTCAAACCACTAGGAATTAAGGGGTATTTGGTGAGTAAAAGCGGAGGCTCCCCCTCAATCAATGAATCCTTTATTTTTTTTCTTTTTTTTTTCACATCTTTTTCTTTTCTTTCTTTTGCACATTTTTTTTTTCTTTTTCACATTTTTTTTCTTTCTTTTGCACACTCATTGGCGGCTGACATGCTCAAGAGTATGAAAACCGAACCAGAGAAGCATGGATATAATAAGGATGGCCTGGTTGGTGACTCTGAGGTAGCTTTTTTCTCATGGCTGGACTACAAAGAATAGAGGGGAAAGCCATGGAGATGCAAAAAAAATGGAAGATGGTTAAGAGACTCAACATCACCCATGATATGCTAGTATAGGTCAATTCCTCTAGAAAAGCAAAAGATACAATGCCAGAAGTCCATAGAGAAAAAATAATCACTAAGGCGGAAGACTCCGATGTTTGATAATCCAAGAGTGTGTACAGAATGAAACATACTAATGAAAAAACACACACTCCAAAATGAGTAATGACCACAGAAAGCACACACATATTAACATGTAATGGATATTTTCATCAATTCCAATATGCACCAAGACCACTCAAAAATTTCAAGCTTGTAAAACCATATTAAGAAAATCTTTTTGATTTTTTTTTTTTTTTTTAACCAAAGCAAGACAAAAAAAAGAACATGCACACATTTTTTTTTAATTTTTTTTAATATTAAAAAAAACACACGGAAACCCAAAAACTAAAACAAATAAACAAATTAACACAAGTCAAGTTTTCTCACCCAAACCGCTTTAGTATAAACAAAGTTGTGAGAATTGCGGTTTTTGGGTGGTGTCTTGACGTTATGGTTCCCTTCCCCTTCAATGAGAACCCGTCTTGACATGGTTTTCAACTTCCTATTCCTAGGTCTAGGTAAACACAACCTCTGTTCATGTTTGGTCTCAAGCAAATCAAAATAGCAAGGTTTATTATGACCCTTAACCTCCTTATGACCAATGAAGTGTCTCCTACCCCTTGAGATATTAGAATTTCTTCCATCTCTATGAGACATTCTCCCATGCAATTCATAACAATAAGGGCGAATATGACCATGCCTATCACAATGATGACAAATAAAAATAGAGTGTACCTTCTTTTCTTTGGCCTTACAAACTCTAGGAAGTTTGAGAAATCTATCCTCATGTTGAATTTTTTGTTCTCCCTTTCCTTGAGTTCTTGTATCACAAGATGTGGAAGCCTTCTGTTTTTGCTCTTTCTTAATCATTAGTTCTTCCAAAGCAACTTGAGACATCTCGAGAGTTTCAATCTTTTCTTCATATGTTGCATAAATTTGCTGTAGCTCATTCCTCTCTGTCTCACAAGTCAAGAGTTTTGCACAAAGAGCTTGTCGATCATTAGAAATCTTAAGGGCATCATTCCTAGGCTCGGAAATCTCTTTTTTTAACTTGACATTCTCACTTTCACATGTTTTGAGTTTCTTTGTGAGTTTGTCATTCAATTTGAATAAGTTAAGAGACTCCTTGTACAACTTTTGATATGCTTGCTAAAGTTCTTCATCTTCACTTCCCGAGGATTCGTCAAGTAGGGGTGGTCGAACCATAGAATTTCCCTCACGAATTGAATCCATTATTACAAATCAAACAAGATCTCGTTCTAAAAGAATTTTTTTAAAAAAAATAGAACGACTTGCTCTGATACCAATTGAAAAATCTAGAAATCCCCTAGATGTTGATTTGTGATTATGTATCAATTTTAAGCAGCATATAACAATCCCAATCAAACAATCAAGACAAACCGACACAATGATTTTAACGTGGAAAAACCACAATTGGACACCTCCAACTGTGATTAAAAAACTACGGGCAACAGCCACAAAACAATCCACTAAGAAGATTTAAAAGAATTAAACAGGTATACTCTCAATTACCTAGCGAATCCACGCCTAATTGAACCAACCTCTATGTGCCTCTTCCAACCCCGTCTTCACCTCGGAATTGTCTTTACGATGAGCCACTCCAGAATCCACCGAAGTTTCAGGCTCGAATTCTTCAGAATCCACCGAAGAACAACTCTCTCTCTCTCTTGTGTATAACAAACAAACCTTTGATGTACTCTCTTTAAACCATGAGTTGAATACTCAATAAAACATCAAAGAAAACTAACATAATATCCCCAGATATAAACCTTAATATCCAAAAGGAAGATCTTGAGGAATTAAATAGTTTTGGGAGAAAACCAACTATTTATAGAAAATCCAAAAGTAATCCTAATTTTGGAAGAAATCCAATTACTTAAAGAAATCCAACAGTAATCCTAGTTTTGGAAGAAAACCAACTTCTTATAGAAATCCTTGTGAAACGGGATTGCCAAGAATAAAACCTAACATATAGACTATATATATACACATAAAAAAAAATTCAAATATTATAGAAATAATCTCTAATAAGACAAAGAATTTTTTTAGGTAGAAAATATACAAAAGAATATAATATGGTAGAAGAATCTGATATGTATACACTACAAGAAATGACACTTTTGGCGACTTTTTAGTTGCCAAAAGTGGTGGAATTAGCGACCAAATATTTTATTAGTTGGCAAAAATAAAAAGATTTAGCTACTAAAGTTTTTTAGTCTGTGTATATTGCTTATCGGCAACCAACATAAATTTAGTCACTAATAATGGCACAATTGGCTACTAAATTATTATTTAATCGCTAATTATTGAACAATTGCCGATGAAAATAACTTTTGGTTGCCAAATGATATAGCTGACAAATTTTTTATTCGAGAAATATAGCTTATTGGCGACCAAACAATATTTTTGTTGCTAAATATTCCATCATAGGCTACTAAAACACGTTTAGTCACCGATAGTATATATTTTAGGCTACTAAATTGTTTTTTAGTCGGTGTCTTATACCTTTTGCAACAAAATAATCTTTAGTCGCCAATTGGCAGCAGATGATATTCAAAACCTTTTAGCAACCACACAAGTTTGGTTGCCAATGATTCAATTTTGGTGACTAACAAAAACATTAGTCGCTAAAGCTCTAACTGTTTTAGATTTATTTTTGCGCCTATCTCACACATTTTGCCTCTCTTTGTATACACACAGCCACAGAACATCTCTTGCTTTGTCGTTCTACCACGCAAATCACCAGCAAACCTCATAACCTCGCAACCTCAACACCGTCGTTCCCCGTACGCTGCAAAGCACCACAGCCACCGCCCTAACAGGTTCGCTCCCTTTCGCTCTCTTGCTCTGTCGCTCTCTGTCTCGGTCTCACTCTCTCTATCTCTCTCTCTCTCTCCCCCTTCTTCTATTTCCCCAACTGTGAACTCTTGCTCTAGCGTTTTTATTCTACCCATTCAAGTTAATTTTTTCTTAATTTCTGAAATGGGTTTGTTTGAAGTGGTTTCATTACTAGAGTTTTATGGGTTTGATGTTGGAAATGGGTTTGATTTTAGGGTTTGATACATTTCCCCCTATTTTTCCCTTCTCTCTCATTAGTTTCAAAGTCCTAATACATTGATTGTCTATCCAATCTCATGTATTCTGATTATTTTCATTGAAATTTTCTCTCTCATGTATTCTACTCATCATTATTTATGTAAATTTGTGTATGAAATTTACATAAACAGATTATCTGATCTGTGTATGTATTCTGAGATTGAGATTATCTGTGTATGTATTTTGAGATTGAGTTTACATTTAAACTGTAAACTGAATCTTCAGTTTACAGATTGGGTTTACACTAAACCTAGCAACACATGAATGAGTTTACATTTAAATGGATTAAACTGAATGGGTAATCTGTGATTGGGTAATCAGTTTAGACGTAGTAGCGAAGATTCAGTTTAAATATAATTAATATGTATTCTGAGCAGGGACGGAACCAAGATTTCATTACCGGAGGGGCCAAAAGAAAAATAATTTTTTTTCACCATATAACCAGAATACACATGTATGTATATATGATATATAAATTATACATATATAGAAATTGTAAATACCGTATAAGTAATTTCTACTAGGATGAATAATTTTTTTTTTTTGTTGATATATAGAATAGAAAGAAAATTCAAGATGAAAGCAAAACACAGATATATATTTTTATATTGGGGGTTATTTCATATATAAAATGATTTATATACATATATATTTAAAATTCAATGACAAACAATAATATTCACAAAAACAGGGAGGCCATGGCCCCCCATAGTCTTCTCCTAGTTCCGTCCCTGATTCTGAGATTGGGTAATCTAAACTGATACATACACAGATAATCTGTGTATGTATTCACTATAGGAAATTATATTTTTGGTGACCAAATTTTTAGTCACCAAAGGTAGTTTTTTTGGTCAGCGAAAGTCAATGGCGACTAAAGTTATTCGTCACCCCGTTGGTCGCCAAAGCCTAGTCGGCAATAGTCAACGGCGACTAAATTTACGTTGGTCGCTAACAATCTTATATTTGGCTACTAAAACGGATTGAGTTGCCAAACATAATGTTTTGGCGACCAAATATTTAGTCGTCAAAAGTAATTAAATAAAAATGAAATTCTCTTTCAGCGACTAAAATATTTAATCGCTAAAAATCTTATCTTTGGCTACTAAAACATTTTAGTCGCCAAACATAATGTTTTGGCGACCAAATATTTAGTCGTCAAAAGTAATTAAATCAAAATGAAACTCTCTTTTAGCGACTAGAATATTTAGTCGCTAAAACATTTTAGTTGCTAATAATCTTATCTTTGGCTACTAAAACATTTTAGTCGCCAAACATAACGCTTTGGCGACCAAATATTTAGTTGTCAAAAGTAATTAAATCAAAATGAAATTCTCTTTCAGCAACTAAAAACATTTAGTCGCTAATAATAATACATTTACCGACTAAATTTTAGTCACTAACAATAATACATTTAGCGATCAAATAGTTTAGTTGTTAGTTTTCACGACGAAACATTTTAGTCGCCAAAAGATTAGATATTTTCTTTTCATAGTATTTTACGACCAAACATTTTAGTTGCCGAAGGATGCCCTGTTCTTTCGTGACTAACATCTTTACTCGGCAAAAGTTTCTTCCCTCATCTTAATTTATTTTAGCTACTAACTATTTGGTCGCCAAAAGTCTTTTGTTTTTTTTTACTACTAAATATTTAGTCATGAAAAATATTTGTTTGCATTTTTTACTACCAAAATATTTAGATGGCAAAAATTTTATAATTTTTTTTTAATTACTTTCTCAACCACCTGTATTTATTCCATTATTAGAACAATCTGTACCCTGTATATATATAAAATTATCCATATACTAATAAAATTAGCAACTATTCCACAACATGCACACATTTCACTTTCAACCATTAAAAAAATTCATATTTAATATCAAATTAATATTTTCAATAGAAATTCCATACAAACCAAGTATAATCTAATCTCAAAAATATAATTTCATACATAACATAGGATTAAATAAAATTAATATCCAATTGTTAATTTGTACCACCAAAAACTAATTTGTACCATGGCAAAAGGTAATTTGTACCATGTGAAAAGGTAATTTGTACCACATCAAAAATTAATCTGTACCATGTCAAATTCAGTCTCCTGTACCACACCATAAAACTAATAGGGACGAACTAATGCTAATTTGTAGACTAAAATCAATGTCTTTCGTACTTGTGAAAAAAAGTCGTACACTGCAATTCCACACCAAAAACCATATGTACAACAAAAAATTAATAATTAGTATGTACTAAATTTTGGTTAATTTAAAATTATAAAAAAATATATATACACAACTCGAATATAATTAATATTTTCAAATAATTCATTAGTTTTGCATAATCGAATTTATAATAAAAAGAATATGTAAACCTTGATCGCATATATCATGCAACAAGTAATATTTTACAAGTAATCATTGCACATAATTAATAATTATTTTTGCATTTTTGCCCCCCGAACGCCTTTTTCGACTAAGTTTAAGGTGTTTTCTCCCCTAACTCCTAGCTTACCTATCCTATTTACGTACCGTCTGTCCCTACAAGTCATGTTTGGCACGGCAAAGTTGCCAGTTACATCACAACATTGGTTGGGGGGCTATTTCACATTTTCCGAATAAGAGTTGATTTTGGCAAAACATAATATTAGCAATACTTGAGTGGAACATCTCTTGGCCCTCAAAGGTTGTTCTTTGAGTGCACTCTAAATTGCAGAGCATTTGTTGGACTACCATACATTTGATTCATAATAACTACTGGTATTGGACACTAGTAGGTATCATATTCAAAAACTATTCAACCAACAAACCAATAACCAACTATGCATAGCCCAAACCTTATAGTATGGAAAACAGTCGACATAAAATGTGTAGAAGCCTCGAACGATATTATGACTACGAACATAAAAGGTCCAGAAATCAAGTTTGCTCTCAAGCAAACACAAGTAATGGGAATGATTGTGCCAACTCTGCTATGCATATTTTCGGTTTTAAACTTGAGATGAAAGATACAAAACACTGTCTTACTTTCCAAAGAAAATTGAAATTGAGCAAAGAAAATTGAAAGAAGTCAACAAACTACCTGAAAGAAGTCAGCGAACCTAAAAGAAGTTAGTAATTCCCTCAATTACTCAATTACTCTTTTTTTTTTTTTTGCTCAATTACTCTCCAGAATGTTTAACCAAATATAAAAATCCATCTCACAATTTGAACACACATACACACTCTATACTAACTATTAATAAAAAATTTAGCTTATACAAAACCTGTTATTAATCAATCAATAAAAATTAATACCCGAAAAACAAATAATCAAAAAAAGAAACAACCTTGCAAGTTCGGCAATCAGTGTTGATTCTTGTCACTGTTCTCTTCAAACCCTCTGAACACAATAAAAACATCATTTGACAAATTTAAAAAAAAAAAAAATAAAAAAAATAATTTAGGCAATCAAAAGGACAACACAACCACCCACAAAAAATAAAATAAAATAAAAAATAAAAAAAATAGAGAGAGAAAGAAACTGCTATTTTAACTCGAAATTCAGAAAATAGAACAAGTCAGTTATGATAATTAAGAACATTATCAACATAGAATAGGTCACTATAAATGAAGATAAGAGTACATTGATACATTTCTAGTATAGCCATCAAAATACCAACTCAAAAAATTAAATCTATTCAAGGTTGTCTTCAAGTAGCAAGAATATATGCCACAGCTCAGTTGTGGTCTATTTCAAAATATTTGTCATTTAGAAAGTCCAAATATAAATTTATGCCACAAAAAAAAAAAGGAAAAAAAAAAAAACTATTAAGTAAATCAACTATCTATCAAGTAAATCAACAACCAACATAAACAAACCAACAAAACCCACTTTAATCTTTAGTAGCTTTCCTAGAACTATCTATTTCAATTTTCAATAACAAATTTTAATTGGTATCTAAGTGAGTTACTTGAAGCTTTCCCTGGTCTCTGAGTTTACAATCTCCTTTTCCAATGGATTTTCACCACCATACATGCACCAGAAATACTATAATTTACATCTGGTGTAGCACAACAAATCTCATATTTCTCATATTCAAATGCGGACCTGCTGTAGATTTCCTCACTATCAAGTGAACATGTTCATTTTCCATCCAATTCCTCCTTGCTCTATGGCCAGGTCTGCATGTAACAACCCTCGTCGCTAATTACTGATTAACCGCTGATTACTGCTAAATTGAGACTAATTATGATTGGTAATTGAACTGATTGAAATATTGGACTGACTGACTGAAATCCAGAACTGACTGACTGTATCTGTTTAAATGCATTGTCTCTCTGTTTGACTGCCAAATTATCTGTTTATGTTATATGCATTAAATTGCAAATTGAAGGCCTTATCGGCGACCGAATCTGAAATCGATTAATGTTTTATGCCAATTGGAATTTATATGATTTAATGGAATATTTAATTAAAATGTTATTTGGTATGGTTAAATTAGACCAAACAATGTAATTACAAGATTTTGGCCTTAATTACAACTTTGCCATGTTAGTGGCCTACTTTACACATCACTTGAGCTCCATTATAACATGTTGAGCCTCTAGAGATAACATTTCATCAGCCCATTCTTGAGCTCCTAGCCGATTAGAGAGAGAGAGAATTAGGAGAAATATTGATATCAACATTTCATCTTGAATTGCTTGGAGATTTGAAGAATCATAGAAGAATTGCAAACTTGAGCCTTTATACCTCAAATTGAAAGCATAAGGTAGAGGAACCATCTTCTTGAACTTACATTTAAGTTAGTTCTTACATGATTCATGTTATATTGAGGTTTAAAGCCAAGCTTTGGTTCAAAATGTTGAATTGTAGCTTCTAGCATGCATGCATGTATACAATGTTGAGTTTGGAGGTTTGATTTCATAGAAATCTTGCGTGCATGTACATGTTTATGTTCGAGTCCATGATTTCACCATGTTTTAAGGAGAATTGGCTCATTTGAGTAAGTGTTTGAAGCTTTGAAGTTGATCGAATTCATGGATATTGCATGTTCATCATGTTCTTGAAATTTGGTTTGAAATCATGTTTAATTGAACTACCTTTGGGCTTCGATTTCTCAAATTGATCTTTGAAACATGTTATATTATGAGTTTTGAGGTGTTTTCCAGAAAATTAGCCCAAAAGGATCGAATTTGGTACATTGAAACTTGATTTTGAGCTTGAGGTTCAAATCTGGGAATTCCAGATTTTGAACTCATGCTCGAGCGGGGTTACTGGCGCTTGAGCGTGAAATTCGTGCTCCCAGTACTTTGCACTGTTTTGATGTCCGCTCGAGTGGGGTAATTTACGCTCGAGCGTGACCTTGTGTCTTACGCTCGAGCGGGTGCCGAGCGCCTGTCGAGCGTGATTTTTGAGCATCCAGTACTTTTGTCATGTTTTGCAGACCGCTCAAGCGGGGGAAGTGACGCTCGAGCAGGATCCTTTGTCTGCATGTCCGCTCGAGCGGAGTAACCTACGCTCGAGCGGGACCCTGTTTTCTGAAAATTCTGAAAATGCTTTTAAGTGCATCTTTGCATCCTCTTTCCATCCTAGGCATTCCTAGGGCATATTTAAGGCATCTTAAAGAGAATAGAGATGTAGAACACACCGAGGCAAATTATGGATTAAGTTATTATCCTTCCCAACTGTATAGCTTAGTGTGTGTTCATTCTGTAAACTGTGTAAGGTTGGCTTTCCGAGGAGATGCTCTAGCTTACTGTAGCCCAGAACTCTATGAGTAACAATTGTGTAAAGATATGTTCAACTGTGAATATTTCTGACTGTTTAACTGAACTACTTTCTGAATTGAAACTGTTAATTGAATGAATGTATGTCCTATATTCTGAACTGTATTGTGGCATTCTTAGCAACTACTGTTACTGACTGTTACTGTTACAGAGATCTCTGTCGGTTCCCTTGTTGGAACCACTACCGTTTACTGATTGATGGCCATCACTTACTGTTCGGTCTCTTAAGACCTACTGTTTATTGTACTGCTATGCTAAGGGATGTACCACATACCACATATGACTGAATGACTGATATACTGAATCAATGAACTGTTTTCATTACTGTAAGGACATTCATTCTTAACCCCTTTATGCATTATGTTATTCACTGGGCTTTAGCTCACTGCTCATATATATATGTAAGTGTACAGGCACCAGACCGGAGCTAGGAGCGTGGGGTAGATTTCCCTTTTTGTCAAGCCAACGACTGTGCCTCACTGCGAGGTTCCGAGCCTGTTCAAGCTATGGCTTAGGGGTGTTTTAATTTCCCCGTCTGTCTCTGTATCTATTTGTAATACTGTATAGACTGATAGACTGTTACTGTACTGTTTTATAGGGATTAGGTCCCTGTACTGAATGAATACTAAATGATGTGCA
Source organism: Camellia granthamiana (assembly GCA_036172215.1). Taxonomy (NCBI): domain Eukaryota; kingdom Viridiplantae; phylum Streptophyta; class Magnoliopsida; order Ericales; family Theaceae; genus Camellia; species Camellia granthamiana. The sequence goes on from CM069904.1 coordinate 114,211,332, forward strand.
TACTGTTTTGTCACTGACTGTATATATATATGTGTGAAAAGTCTTTTTGCATACAGACCGTCACAGCTCATTGGACATTGTTTATTTATTGTATTGGCTTCCGCCAGTCCCTGTACTCTGTTTTACTGTCTTACTGTTAAGCAGGCCTTCGGTAATCTCGGATTACTGGCCGGTTACGGTGCTAAACCCATAGGGGCGGGTTTGGGTCGTGACACTGCGTGTCAAGTTTATGTTTCAAAATATTCAAGGTTGTCTTCAAGTAGCAAGAATATATGCCACAACTCAACTGTGGTCTATTTCAAAATATTGAAGAATTTTACTCGAAGCTTTCCTTGAACATTCCTTGAGTGAGAAAACAACAAATTTGAGCATTCATAAATTTGAAGATGGTGGTTCACCCTTTGGAAACTCATTCTGTTTGAGCATTCATGAAGTGATGAGCCAAAAAAGATTCCTACCTAGAATTGAATTTATGATCCACCAATACAAAATAATCAGTGACTTATTTAAAAACTGTGTAGAAAAATTTCATAAACCCAAACTACATCTTAAATAAACTCTAAATGACAACTTGACTGTGTGCATCGAAAGGTTAGAAAGGACAGGGAACCTCCCTTCCCTTTGCTTTCAATCTGTCTTGTTTCTTTTCATGGTACACATAGTAGGTGTTTGGGAAGTGGGTTTTTTTGTTAGTTTTTTTAGTTGTAGGATATTATTGGAGAAAAATATTTTTGTGTTTGAGAAGATAGTTGGGTTTTTTGTGATTGGATGTGATGTTTGTGAGAGAAAAAGTGAAATGATTATGGGGTTTGATGTGATATTTTGTTTGGATTTGTTTTTTTTTTGGTTTTGTAACCAATTTGTCTTTTTCCAAACACCCCCATAGTGGACTGAAATTGAATACTTCGACCTATCTTAGCGTCCCCAAAATTGAAATCACATAACTGTGTACACCAACTTTTCATAGCTACTGCTAGAAGATCTGGTTGTGTTCCAAGGCAATTATCCCCTAAGACTTTCCAAATATCACCTTGAAATTCATTGAAGATTATGTACACCGCATATGCAACCATGCAACATTGAATAGATAAATACCAAAACAACTCTAAATTTTTAATCAAAGGGAAAGGATGTGACATAAAGTCACTTACTTTGATATATATATATACATATATGTAGGGACACACTAATTTCCTACAATAGAAATGAATGATGCAATACATCAAGATCAGTTCTTTTAATTAAATAAAGGGTTCATGTGTAGTTTTAACTTTAACTTCTCTATTCTCATATTTCCTTGGAGGAAGGATCAAAGGGTTCAAATGTTCCAAGACATGTATTTATTTAATGCAGAACATTTAAGTTTGATTATTGTAGTAAGGAAAACACTCTTGGCATTCACTTCTAGATTTTTGAACTGGGTTCAAAGCTGATGATGTAGCTGTTCTTTTCTACCAATGTTGATCATTCAATAGCTTTTCAATATCGTATCTGCAAGTAAAAAAATTCTGGCTAAGCTGGGTCTTCATGAACTTCCTAGTGTTCTCTCCCCTGTAGTTGATTAACGGTGCTAAGGCGTCAAAAATCATGAAGTGTTCCTGGAACACTCCATACACAGCAAGACTATAGCTTTATGTCCCATTCCAGATAAGCCACAGATCTGAACTAATTTTGTTCATTTACTTGTATGGATAACGAATGAACAGAACATAACCCACTTGTGATTAGTATCAATTGCTTTAAAAGAACTATTAAGAGAGTTAAATACCTATTATCAAAATGGATTGAACAAAATCATCATTTTTACTGTATTGTTCATTTGAAAAGTTGAGTTGATTGGAGATGAGTTGATTTTCAAAATTTACATAGTTTATCTCTTATTAAATTTTACCTTTTATGTGGTATTAGAAAACTTTCCATGACAATCCTAGCTAATCAATTCAAGACTGTCAAGAGGGTGCTCTTGGTGAGTAAATATTTTTCATAGAATACTCCTACTTAGACCGACAAATTAAGTCAAAACTAAACACGTCAGGGACAAAATTAGTCACTATTCCACCTGCTACAGGGACTAAATCAGTCAAATGTGAAGTGGGTCACATTTATTATCATTATCTCAACTTTCTCAAATTTTCCAGTCTTTCCCATTATCCAACAACAGTCAATAAATGGCAATTAATCACAATCACTCTTTCAACTCTCCTTATTGAGGGACAATTTTTGAACATAAAAAACACAATCACTCTTTCAAGCAAAATCTATTATATGATCCCAAACAAAGTTAACAAAGTTAAGGTCATCTTTCACAGTCTAAATGACATTGGTTTAGTTGTGTTCAATACAGTCAAAACATCAGTCTCCACTAGAATTGGCCAGGGTTTGGTTCAAGGCATGACATGTTGCAACAACTGAAGTTGAAAGGGGTTGGAAAATCAAACCCAAAGTCTCCCTGGCTAAAGTACCTTGAACCCAATTGCTAAACTTGTCCCACCTCCCCCAGTCTCAAAATGTGTACGTCTTCCCGTATTCCATTCCACCGGTCTCATTTGAAAACTGTTGTAATCTTTATTTTTGTAAAGCATAGGCTAGCTTTCTTTTGGTTTTTCTGTTTGGTGTAAAAAAACCTTCATGGGGGTGCTTAAACATTAGCATTTGATCATGGTTCTAAGATATGTCAATCCTGTTGCAACTTCAATAAAGAGAGATGTGAAAATCCACATTTAATTATTCTTAAAAAAAATAATAATAATAATTAATTAATTAATTTTATCCAGAGTTTTTTTGAAAAATATATTAGTGTAAAAGTTAGTTTTAAATTAACCTAATTCAATAACTAACAAAGACATTATTAAGAATAATAATTTTGTGGGTGTTCAATATTTGTTGTTTATAAATTATTTTAATTAGGATTCAATATAATAATTATTCTTACTAAATACCTTAGTTAAAAATCTTAGTGTATCAATTTTAAGAAACCCACACAAATACAAATACAAATACAAAAAAAAAAAGAAAAAAAAAAGAAAAAAAAAGAGGGAATCAAACATTTGCAGAAATTTGGTGGAGGCTTTCCACATGTTGATTTGCATGCTTGTTTAGGGAAGAAGAGCTAATGATGCTCTTGGAATTGAGAGAAAGAAAACTTAGAATGAAGAGAGAGAGAGAGAGAGAGAGAGAGAGATTTGTGCAACAAGCATTGTATATATATATATGCATGCAAGCCTTCATTGTCTAGAGGGTGCATGCAAGCATTCGGTGAGAAAAAAAAAAAAAAAAAAAGAAGAGAGAAATCCCTGAAGCAACCAAGCTTAGTGATAGGAGAGGAAGAAGAGTAGGAGATTAAGGAAGTTAAAATTCTCAACCATTTTGTCACCCTATTACAAAGTAAGAAAACTCTCTCAACCCTCTCATTTCTTTTTATTAGTGAAATTTTCAGATTACTTCCTTGTGATTAAAATGACTACTCATAAATAGAAATTTTATATATATATGTAGGAATTTTGTGATGAAAATAGTCTGTTTTGAATCTGCCAGAATGTTGCCCGAATTTTTAGACAATTTTATACTCAAAATTTCGAGATGATTTCTCTACAAACTTGTTGATAATGATGTCTAGTTCATCCAGGAATTTTGGAAACAATTTTTGAGCTTTCTACGAATTTATACAAAATTTTAACTAAATCTAAAACAGTGATGCAAATAGTTTGTTTTGAATCTGCCAGAATGTTGCCTGAATTTTTAGACAATTTTATACTCAAAATTTCGAGATAATTTCTCCTACAAAGTTGTTGATAATGATGTCTAGTTCATCCAGGAATTTTGGTAACAATTTTTGAGCTTTCTACGAATTTATACAAATTTTTAACTAAATCTGAAACTGTAAGACAGATTTTACTATGTATTTGAAAATTTATTTAAAATTCTATACTAAACCAAATCTAGTAATTTCTAACTAAAATATGAAATTTGAAAATTCTAATTTCATAATAAAATTTTATATTATGGAATTGATTTATGAATTTAAGTATGGAATTAATTTAAGAAAATGAGATAAATCTGTGTCATAAAATTTTTGAAAATTTTACATAATTATTCATAATTTATTTTTGGGAAATTCTTTCTGAAAAATGACTTAAACATATTTATTGAATATTCTGTACATTTCATGAATTTTAGAATTGTATAAATAATTTATTTATAATTTTTATTACCTAAGGTATAACCTGAAAAATTCTGGACAGGTTTAAGATCATCACTTCAATTATTTATTTGGATAAAAATCAATTATTGTGTTGGTCTAATTCATCAAATATTGTAAATTAATGTATGGGTGTATTGTGGTTTATTTAATATTGTGGCAGCCTAATCTTGTAAATTAAAAATCCATGCATGTGTGTGATTATGGTTTATTTTCTTTGTATCTAAATTATTATTTCATACCATGATTTAAATAAATTGTTTATTTAAATTATGTACATTTATTTAGTATGGTGTGTCATGTGCAATATTTTATGTTGGGAATTTTAATGAGTTGGTATAACATTACTTGTGATTAAAAATTTGGAATTATTTGTTATTAATACCAAAATTAATTGAAATGATTAACGGCATATACAAAGTTAACAATTGACGGTTAATACCGGTTGTTCGGGGTGAGCCTTGGTTTTGAGAATTCTTGTGTAAATTGTCGCGAAATCCTAAGATGGCACGGGACGTATTTGAACCCTTTTCGGTATTCGGTTTTGGAATAAGGATGGATGTGCAGGTGGCACACAGGGAGGTTACGTACCCCTGGCAGACCATTTCCTTGGGGCAGACCACAGATGCCACTACTTGGGTATATAACTCCGGACGTGGGCATCCCTGGTAGTTACGGTTGGTAACACTTGAATATTTGACCAAGGGAGGGTTTCAAATTAACCGTTGCCATGCTTAGTGGTTGGTAAGTTAAATCTCTTTGGTGAGATTTTGAGTGTCACCTAATTTATTAAAATTATTGAAATTATCTTAATGGTTGTAATTTATGTTACAATTATATTGTTATCTCATGTTTATAATCTCATCATTTTTCTCTTAAAAAGAATGGTAGGTTGGTTATGTTTTCTTACTGTATTGCAAAACTCATGGCATATATTTTTGTGGCCCTGGCGTTTTATGCCAGGTTTTGGCGAGGAAATAATTGAAGCTGAAATGGAGTTGACGCTAACATAGAGCCTTGGCTGACTTGAAATCATGACTAAAGTCGAATAATTTTATTATATTAGCTATTAAGGACCTTATAATTTCATTTGATGTTGTATTTGGATAATTTTAAGTTTTTATTTAATATTATTTGAACCTTTGGTTATTTACGAGAGTTGAAATGCCCTATTAAGATGTCAACTTTTTAGTTTATTAAGTCATTTGTTTATTTAATTTTCCTTGATGTTCCAAAAAAAAATTTGGGGCGCCACAATTTGGTATCAGAGCTTAGGTACAACCCTTAACCCACGTACTTAGCTTGCGACTCTAGATGATCTAAGACTGTTGGTTCAAGTTTTCTTTACTGAAAAAATAAAATAAAATAAAATAAATTTTTTTTGAGGAGTCTGTTGTAAAAGTGATGATTGGTGTAGTCACTCTAACTTTTTTTTTGCACCCGAGGGCATTAGTATAGAATACTTAAGGATTATCTGAAGAGGATTAATCTGAATTTGAGTTAAGTGTCACGCTTAAGAGAATAGACTTATGTGATCTACATTACCCACGTGTTTCGGCCTGCAGTTAGAAATAACTTTACCCCAACTAGGTTATATTATGATAATACTATCTGTTTTGCTAATTAAAAGACATCGAAAATGAACTTTTCTTGACTAACTTTAGGACGTTATTCGGATTTCGAGCATAGTAAAATCGACTTAGGAGAACATGTTTCAGATTTATAATCGTCGCTTCATGTGTTTCGACTCCAAACAATTTAACGATCACCTACGTAGGGGAGTGGGTTTAATCCTGAACGAGACATGCAGCTTATTAGATACTATATATATAGGGAGGGTCACTATTATTCTTACGAGTTTTGTGTTGATCGTCATTTTCCTATCTCATATGGATAACCTTTGGTTAATGTCATTCATATTCAAGATTAAGTCATTACCATTTTATTTTTCAGTTCCACCATTGTTAAATTGACAACCTTTTAGGCTTGATTATCCTATCTAGTACTAGAATTCTTGTAAAAAGTCGCAATTTCTTTACTCAGTGACAAATCTTGGATATTTATTTTGAAACACGTATGGCCAACGTAGTTTCAGGTTAGATATCTAGTTTAGTCACTTCCTCTGTGATCTTGACCACATTAAAGTCCAAAACTATAATGTTATCCATTCTATTGTATTGTTCATGCGTATTCCATTTGGTCCTTATGTTAATTGATGTTGTTGTTATAGCCACTTTGTATTTTGTTATCTTTATTACTTCTGTACCAACCTTTTGCTTAGAGTTACCAGTTAGAACTCTTTTGGTGTGATTCATAGTTTATGCGAGCTTTAGGCTAATCTAACTCTCACGTTGATCAAAACATTTTTTTAAAAAAAAAAAAAATCAAGGCAATGCATTAGGGGCATAGTTGAGTCAGAGATTCTATCTTCTCTCCCGCTCGAGTCACCTAGTCAGTATATTCATACCGGTCAGGGTATTTATACCGGTCAGTGTATATAAATGTGTTTGCATTGTTTTGCTTCGTTTTTCTTTCGTTAAGTTATTTTGTGATTCAGGTCAGTATGGAATCAATGTCCAATTTAGAGTTCAAATTCAATCATTCTCAAATTCAAATCAAATAAAATTATTTTCAAATTCAGAGTGATGTGCCAGTCACGTCATTGATGTACAGAACCTAAACTGATTTTATTGCAGTTTGGGGAGGACATCCCCGATTACAGAGACTCCAAAAAAAAAAAAAAAAAGAAGAGAGAGATCATGTTCTTCTTTCTCCTCTGGCAAACGGCCATATGCCGACCTCATTTTCTTGACCCTCCCGCTGTTTTCTTCATCTCAATTTCGTTCTGGGAGACCTTCGAAGGCCCTGCCTCAGTGTGTTCCCCAAGAGAAGGCTCTGCCTCAGTATTTTCACCAAGAGAGTTAACTCTTCGCTGACCATCAAAGGTAAAATACGACGGCACTCCGAAATGGGCCATACAAGTGGCCTGTCGTTTTACCTCTTTATTCTCCATGGAGGTAGCCTTTTGTTTCAGTTCTTTGTTCTCTGCCTTCAGCGCGCAAATCTCCGCTCGCGCATCCTTATACATATGCTGAAGCAAAGTGAGTTGGGCGTTAACCCGATGTACCTCACACGACTTGTTTTGCAGACGGTGAGACAGGTTAGTGACCGTGACCACTGTCTCCATACACGACTTCAACGTGTAGTGGTTGGCCTCAATATCAGCTTGAGCAGCCATCACTTGCTCAACTGTTAGTGTAGGAAGACTAGGATGAGTAAGAGCAGGGGCACTTGGCCCAGAGGAGCTTGATGGATCATTAAGATCTGGAAAAAGAGAGAGGGGGCGAGACGAAGCCATCTATAGGAAGAGAGATGAAAGAAGGGAGTCGCAGAGAAATGGCAGAAAATAGAAGATGAAGAAAAGAAGGGGATGGAAGAGTGATGGAGAAGAGACAGAAGAAGAGGGTCATTAAGAAGAAGAGAAAAGAGTGATGAAGAAGAAGAAGACAGAATGGAAGAAGACAAAGAGGGAGAGAGAGCCGAGGCGAGCTTGCAAATTGAGGAGGCTTACTTTTGTCGGCCAGCCGACGCAAAAGCAAGCCTGCGTGTCAAACGCGATTTTTGAAGGAAAAGAAAGAGGCAGGAGAGTTGTATGCATATATGTATATGAATTGTATATCTATGTATTATATATATTTGTTTGCATATTTGGTCACAAGAGTGGCTTGGGTTCAGTGGTTCGGCTCAGTGGTTGAAAGAGTAAGAGACTAAGCCTGAGGACAGGGGTTCGAACCCTCGTATCCCCACATCCATGCATGTTTGAGTTTTTTCCTTTCTTTTTTTTTTGGCGTGTTCAAGAGGAAGATATTCTTAAGATTGCGTTTCGAACGCGATACGGCCGCTATGAACTCGTAGTAATGCCATTCGACCTAACCAATGCACCGGGCGTGTTTATGAGCTAAATGAACAACATATTCACGCCTTACCTAGATCAATTTGTTGTAGTTTTCATAGATGATATTTTGGTGTATTCCGAGTCTGAAGGAGACCACGAACAACATTTGAGAATAGTACTTCAAACTTTGAGAGAAAACCAACTGTATGCTAAGGCTAGTAAATGTGAATTCTGGATGGATGAAGTAAAGTTTTTGGGTCACGTGGTATCTAAAAAGGGAATATCAGTAGACCCAACTAAAGTAGAAGCAGTGACAAAATGGAAGCAACCTAAGAACACATTTGAGATTCGTAGTTTCTTAGGATTGGCCGGTTACTATCGAAGATTCATTCAAGACTTCTCAAAATAGGCCAAACCAATGATACATTTGACTCAAAAGGGGGTAAAGTTTGAATGGAACGATTCTTGTGAAGAAACTCAAGAAAAGATTGACGAGTGCCCCTATTCTCATAGTGCCAGAATGTGATATTGGGTACAACGTGTATTGTGATGCTTCCAAAGAAGGTCTGGGGTGTGTATTAATGCAAAATGGCAAGGTGGTGGCATATGGATCAAGGCAATTAAAGAACCATGAGAAGAATTATCCCCCCCATGAGTTGGAATTAGCAGCTATAGTTCACGCACTCAAAATTTGGAGACACTACTTGTATGGTGAAAATTTTGAGATATTCACTGATCACAAAAGCTTGAAGTATCTGTTCACCCAAAAGGATCTGAACATGCGTCAGAGACGTTGGATGGAGTATCTTGAGGATTGCCAATTTACCCTTTCCTATCATCCCGGCAAGGCTAACGTGGTAACAGATGCGCTAAGTCACAAGATTAGAGGGATTGTTGTTAGTTTAGCACTTAGAGAATGGAATATGTTTGGAACGCTCAATGAATTTGAAGTGGAAATGAAAATGCATAACTATGGATTTCGTGACAGGTTTGCCTCGATCGCCACAGGGACATGACGGCATGTGGATAATGATAGATTGACTAACTAAGACAGCCCGATTCTTACCTGTCGGGTCATCAAATACGTTGGATTCACTCAGTAGATTGTTCATCAAAGAAGTGATTAAGTTACACGGAGTACCAATTAGCATCGTGTCTGATCTTCATCCTCAATTCACTTCTCAATTTTGGTAGGGCTTGCAAAAGGCAATGGGAACGAACCTGTGCTTTAGCACAGCATTTCACCCACAAACCGATGGGCAGTCTGAAAGGATGATACAAACCTTAGAAGACATACTTTGAGCTTGTGTGATGGACCTTAAGGGTAGTTGGAAGAGACACTTACCACTAGTCGAATTCTCTTACAATGACAGTTTTCAAGAAAGTATTGGTATGGCGCTATATGAAGCATTGTACGGACAGCCTTGTCGGTCACCAATATATTGGACAGAAGTTGGAGAAGCACCTCTTTTAGGACCAGAGTTGGTTCAAGAAACTACTGAAAATGTGAAATTAATTAGACAAGGACTTGAGACCGCTTAGAGTAGACATAAAAGTTATGCAGATCAAAGGAGAAGACCCTTAGCATTTCAAATTGGAGATCATGTATTTCTGAAAATACAACCTCGTCGAAGAGTTGTTCTTTTCGGAAAGAAAGGAAAGTTGTCACCTCGCTTCATTGGACCTTTCAAAATCTTGGACAAAATAGGAGAAGTGGCATACCGTTTGGCTCTACCACCTCAACTGGCTGGAGTACATAATGTTTTCCACGTCTCTATGCTACGGAAATACGAGCCACATTTTTCTCACATCATCAATTGAGAGGAAATTAACCTTGATGAAGACGTGACATTTGAAGAAAAGCCTGTCAAAATTTTAGATCGTCGCAAGAAGAAATTACGAGGTAAAACTATACCGTTGGTTCGAGTTCTCTGGAGACATCGTGGGACGAAAGAGTCAACGTGGGAGCGAGAAGATATGATACGTGCCAATCACCCTCATCTTTTCGAGTCTAGAGATATGAATTAATTTCGAGGACGAAATTTTTTTAGGAGTGTAGATTGTGAAATCTCACATTTAATTATTCTTAAAAATAGTAATAATAATAATAATAATAAATTAATTAATTTTATCCAGAGTTTATTTGAAAAATATATTAGTGTAAAAGTTAGTTTTAAATTAACCTAATTCAATAACTAACAAAGACATTATTAAGAATAATAATTTTGTGGGTGTTCAACATTTGTTGTTTATAAATTATTTTAATTAGGATTCAATATAATAATTATTCTTACTAAATACCTTAGTTAAAAATCTTAGTGTATCAATTTTAAGAAACCCACACAAATACAAATACAAATACAAAAAAAAAAGAAAAAAAAAGAGGGAATCAAACCTTTGCAGAAATTTGGTGGAGGCTTTCCACATGTTGATTTGCATGCTTGTTTAGGGAAGAAGAGCTAATGATGCTCTTGGAATTGAGAGAAAGAAAACTTAGAATGAAGAGAGAGAGAGAGAGAGAGAGAGAGAGAGAGAGAGAGAGAGAGATTTGTGCAACAAGCATTGTATATATATATATGCATGCAAGCCTTCATTGTCTAGAGGGTGCATGCAAGCATTCGGTGAGAAAAAAAAAAAAAAAAAAAGAAGAGAGAAATCCCTGAAGCAACCAAGCTTAGTGATAGGAGAGGAAGAAGAGTAGGAGATTAAGGAAGTTAAAATTCTCAACCATTTTGTCACCCTATTACAAAGTAAGAAAACTCTCTCAACCCTCTCATTTCTTTTTATTAGTGAAATTTTCAGATTACTTCCTTGTGATTAAAATGACTACTCATAAATAGAAATTTTATATATATGTGTAGGAATTTTGTGATGAAAATAGTCTGTTTTGAATCTGTCAGAATGTTGCCCAAATTTTTAGACAATTTTATACTCAAAATTTCGAGATGATTTCTCTACAAAGTTGTTGATAATGATGTCTAGTTCATCCAGGAATTTTGGAAACAATTTTTGAGCTTTCTACGAATTTATACAAATTTTTAACTAAATCTAAAACTGTGATGAAAATAGTTTGTTTTGAATCTGCCAGAATGTTGCCTGAATTTTTAGACAATTTTATACTCAAAATTTCGAGATGATTTCTCCTACAAAGTTGTTGATAATGATGTCTAGTTCATCCAGGAATTTTGGTAACAATTTTTGAGCTTTCTACGAATTTATACAAATTTTTAACTAAATCTGAAACTGTGAGACAGATTTTACTATGTATTTGAAAATTTATTTAAAATTCTATACTAGACCAAATCTGGTAATTTCTAACTAAAATATGAAATTTGAAAATTCTAATTTCATAATAAAATTTTATATTATGGAATTGATTTATGAATTTAAGTATGGAATTAATTTAAGAAAATGAGATAAATCTGTGTCATAAAATTTTTGGAAATTTTACATAATTATTTATAACTTATTTTTGGGAAATTCTTTCTGAAAAATGACTTAAACATATTTATTGAATATTTTGTACATTTTCATGAATTTTAGAATTGTATAAATAATTTATTTATAATTTTTATTACCTAAGGTATAACTTGAAAAATTCTGGACAGGTTTAAGGTCATCACTTCAATTATTTATTTGGATAAAAATCAATTATTGTGTTGGTCTAATTCATCAAATATTGTAAATTAATGTATGGGTGTATTGTGGTTTATTTAATATTGTGGCAGCCTAATCTTGTAAATTAAAAATCCATGCATGTGTGTGATTATGGTTTATTTTCTTTGTATCTAAATTATTATTTCATACCATGATTTAAATAAATTGTTTATTTAAATTATGTACATTTATTTAGTATGGTGTGTCATGTGCAATATTTTATGTTGGGAATTTTAATGAGTTGGTATAACATTACTTGTGATTAAAAATTTGGAATTATTTGTTATTAATACCAAAATTAATTGAAATGATTAACGGCATATACAAAGTTAACAATTGACGGTTAATACCGGTTGTTCAGGGTGAGCCCTGGTTTTGAGAATTCTTGTGTAAATTGTCGCGAAATCCTAAGATGGCACGGGACGTATTTGAACCCTTTTCGGTATTCGGTTTTGGAATAAGGATGGATGTGCAGGTGGCACACAGGGAGGTGTAGACACCCCATTTTTGACCGACCTTAAGACTCAGACGTCACCGATTGAGCGCTCGGTGATGTTGCATATTGTGCTCGTTCAGAAGTCTCAGAGTCGCGGCCGTGCTCCCTGCCTCTGGACTTCCGAACCCTCTTCTGTGCCTTGCCTCGGTTTGCGAACCAGACTCGGTTTTCTCTGTTTTCTTTCCTGAGGGGAGGGAGAGGTCCCGTAGACTATCTCTCAGTGGCCGTGGGCTACATTTTGTGCCCGGTAGGCCATTTTGCCCATTTCGGAGCCCGATTCCCGATTTTCGAAGCCGTCAGGCCGTGTGCCTCGGTTCGGGACCGTCTAACCATCTCCGATTCCTCCGGTTTTTGGCATACATCTCATTCACTCCCTTTCAAGGGACACTGGGGTCTTAGATACCCACTTCGTGGCCAAACACCACTTTCGGTGCTTAACGGCCTATTTTCGGGACCCCGAACTGCGTGTTTTGGCCCCCGAGCATTCGTTTTGCATCGGTTTTTGTTCATTTTTGGCAGGTACCTCTGTTTTATCACCAGGAAGGTCACTGGAGTGTGGGAGGCCAGCAATTGTCTCAACAACCAGTTATGCTTCTCCGGCGCCTCCCGGCGCCCGTTTTTCTCACTTCCGGGCTAATGTTGAACACCCTAGGGCCATTTTCTTCGAGCCAAAACCACATATTTGTGTTGTACACACATGGGAGGACCCTAAAAACATATGGCCGGCTAGTAACTCCAATTGAACCTTTTGAACCCCTCCTAAAAGTGGCTTGTTCTCTCTCCTGTTTTACATTTTCCAAATTTGAACCACATGGTTGTGTTGAGGAGACCTAGGAGGACACCAATATCTGGTGGCCGGCCAGCAAATCCACTTGACCCTTTTGACCCCTAGCCGGCCGGCCATAAGGGGTGGCCGGCCGGCCACCTGCAGTAAAAGTACCCAGCCGGCCATGCTCCTTGGGATCTGTGCCATACAGCCATACAGCTGTTTTTTCCAAAAAAATATCTGATCCGGGGAAAGCCTTTGGGAGGGAAACTTGATGTCATTTCCCTCCACCTTTCCTCCCCTTCCTTGGCCTTTATAACCATCCTCCAACTCATGTTTTAGGGTTACAAAAATTTCCCTAAGGCCTTTGGATCCATCTCTCTCTATTTCTCTCATTTTCTCTCAAAATCCCTAAGTTTCAACCACATTTCTTCATCACTACCAAGCTCTACCATCACCACTCCATTCCAGCAGCAAGGAGAGGCTTTCCAGCAGCTAAGAGGCAATAAATTTGGTCCAAGAAGCAACCAAAGTCTTGATCTTCAAGGGTAAGTCCACTTCACCCTCTTTTGAGCTCATTTTTGCCTCATTTCCGTAGCCTATTTGCTTACTGTTTTGGGCTCCAACCCTAACTGAAACTAGGATTTTTTTGAGCCATTCTTCATGTTTGTTCAAGGGCTCAACCCTATTTGAGCCCTCCATTTGGCACTTGTTTCAATATCCTCTTATATGCCATTATTTTGCATTGAATATTTGGCCTATGTGTGATCTGTTTTTTGAGCATGATTTAAACTGTGAGTGGGCCTATTTTGAGCCCCTCTTCAACATTGAATAAGGGCTCAACCCTGTTTGGGCCCCTATCTTGCACTTGCTTCATAATCTCTCCTATTTACCGTAAATTTGCATGATTTGTTTGGCCTATTTGTGATCTGTTTTGGAATATTTCATGAACTGAGATTGTGCTTATTTTGAGCCCCTATTCAACATTGAAGAAGGGCTCAACACTGTTTTCATACTCCATGTGTCACTTGCTTTGAATCCATGTTTTACCCTTGTTTTTGCATGCTTTGCTAGCCCATTTTTCTTCAGTTTTTGGACCATGATCAGAACTGAAAGTGGTCATTTTTTGACCTTATTAACATGTTTTATTAAGGGTCTTTGCTTCTTTGATGAATGTTTGGGGTACCTCATGTTATAGCCTTTGTTGGCTTCAATCTTGCATGGCATTTCTAGCATGTTTGCATACTGTTTTTGGGGTTGTCATCTACTGTAAATGTGCATATTTTTGGCCCCTCTTCAGTGTTGTAGAAGGGCATTTTTCTGTTTGGGTTTTGCATTTACCATCTACTTCAATACCCCTCTCTTGGCCCCTATTTTTGCATACCATTGTTGCCCTATCTATGATTGCTGTTTGGCCTTGTTTTCTACTGCAAAAATTCTTTTCTTGGGGCTGCCTTGCTACTGTATTTTCATTCCATGTCCATATTGTGCATGCATTGCATAGCTATAGGCCATCTCGGGTGCCTAATTTCGCATTTCGGGGCCATTTCATGCGTCGGGTGTACTTTCGCCTCATTTCGGGACTGTTTTCCCCCACATTTTAGTGCTGAAATCCATTGGCATGTTTGCATATCATTTTCCATGTCATTTCATGCCTTAATGCCATTGCCTCGGTTTGCGTGCCCGCGGGCACGCACTTCGAGGCATCTCTTTTTAGTCTCATTGTATATCATATTTCAGGCCATTTCATGCCTTTATGTCATTGCCTCGGTTTGTGTGCCCGCGTGCACACATTTCGAGGCACTTCATTTTTTATCCGACGGCTTCTTATGTGAGTGTGGCTGAGGCTCTCTCCTGTTGGTATAAGTCCAATTTGCATTGCGTATGCCATTTCATGCCTTAGGATCATTGCCTCGGTTTGCGTGCCCGCGTGCACGCATTTCGAGGCATCTCATTTTCATAGCATTGTGCATGCTAGGTCATATGTTAACTGCATTTCATGCATATCATGCATATTGCATCGTGTTCGGGATAGGAGTTAGCCCGGGCACGAGAAACGAGGTACGTTCCGCACTCCAAGTGACGGAACAGATCTCAATTCCCAAGTCACCGACACTCCGGATTATCCATGATGGAGTTAGGTTTTGTTGTAGCATTCACATGCATTCATCCTATATTGAGTTGTGCAATCCGGCTCCTCGGCCATCATGCATCGATATGCGTGATTGGTGGCACAAGGATCGAGGCATGCATATATTTGTGAAATACATTGCTATGCCCCTTTCCTGCTCTCTGTGCAGCAAAATGAAGAATCAGCAACTTTTCGGAGTCTGGCACGCATTTCGAGAAACATTGCAAACAGAGGCTAATTGGGGCATCGCCGTGGATTTCCGCGCAAAGCAGCCCAAACATACATCATTCATCAGAATCAAGGCAGTCCCTGGCTTGCATGCCAGTTTACAGCTTTTCTTAGTTAATCTGTTAATTAATTAGGAATTTGTATATTATTCGGACTGTAATATTCTTTTATTCGGACTGTATATTTATTCGGACCCTCTGCGCGAGGGCATAATTGTAATAAGTGTGGTTGAGTATGATGTATGTCTTCCAACCCCACGTCTTTCTTCCCTTTTATTTATCTGCTTATGATGGTTAGATATAGGGCATATTTCAATTAGCATACAGTATGACAGCATGTTTGCATCATTCATCTGTTTTGCACGCACCGGGCTCGGCGCATCATACAAACTGCATTTGTATTTCAATTCCAAATTGAATACGTGTTAGTTGTAGCATTCCATATGCCATGTTTAGAATAGCCGAGTCTGCTATAGTTGCATTTTGCATGTGTTGCATTAGGCATTTCTGTATACTTATGATCATGCATGATTTCTAATGTAGTTTCTGTTTTGGCTTGGAGTACTCAGTGAGTTTTATGCTTTAGCATCCTTGCATGCGTGTGAGTGTTGCCATGAATAGCATGCTTGCCATGAGGCTATTTGCTTATATGATATAACTGCTTGAATGCCTGTGGGTGGAGGTTGTGTTACCTGAATTGGGATAATTCATCAAATGTTTGTTTTAAGCCCACTAGATTGTGGCAAAACCATCTTTTTCCTAAGCCCACCCGAGGGTGGCAAAATCTGCATTTTAAGCCTACCTGCGGGTAGCAAACCTTCTTTCAAACAAACAAACATGAAGTGTTTTGTTCCAATTCAGACGACTCAGTCTATACTTGTATGCTGTGCGCATCACATAGTAACCTAGGCTAATAACCGGAATAAGAACATACAATGTTTTCAAAATAAGATATCATGGTTAGTAGAGGCCGGTCTTTGACCGGGCGAGCGGGGGTGCTCACGAAGTGACCTTCCCCAATCTTACCCAAGTTCCCAAGCCGAGGCAACTTTGGTGATGACGGACACGTGGCCTTTGGCACCGAGTCAGGGTTTCCTAAATTTCCCATTAAAAAATATTTAGGTAGCGACTCTGTATCTGGCAAAGCAGTCCATGTTTGGCACTTCTTTCAAAAAAATCTGTTTTCTCAAAACGATTTGCCGGATTTGGACTCTTTGGTTCAAGATTAAGAACCGTGACATTAGAGTCCTTCGAACTGTAGTAGACCCAATATCGAACCAGAACGGGGGGGGGACTCGCACTCCTCTTCCCCGGGATGCGTTCGAGGGACGTCTACAGGAGGTTACGTACCCCTGGCAGACCATTTCCTTAGGGCAGACCACAGATGCCACTACTTGGGTATATAACTCCGGACGTGGGCATCCCTGGTAGTTACGGTTGGTAACACTTGAATATTTGACCAAGGGAGGGTTTCAAATTAACCGTTGCCATGCTTAGTGGTTGGTAAGTTAAATCTCTTTGGTGAGATTTTGAGTGTCACCTAATTTATTAAAATTATTGAAATTATCATAATGGTTGTAATTTATGTTACAATTATATTGTTATCTCATGTTTATAATCTCATCATTTTTCTCTTAAAAAGAATGGTAGGTTGGTTATGTTTTCTTACTGTGTTGCAAAACTCATGGCATATATTTTTGTTGCCCTGACGTTTTATGCCAGGTTTTGGCGAGAAAATAATTGAAGCTGAAATAGAGTTGACGCTAACGTAGAGCCTTGGCTGACTTGAAATCATGACTAAAGTCGAATAATTTTATTATATTAGCTATTAAGGACCTTATAATTTCATTTGATGTTGTATTTGGATAATTTTAAGTTTTTATTTAATATTATTTGAACCTTTGGTTATGTACGAGAGTTGAAATGCCCTATTAAGATGTCAACTTTTTAGTTTATTAAGTCATTTGTTTATTTAATTTTCCTTGATGTTCCAAAAAAAAATTTGGGGCGCCACAAGAGATTTGGGAAGTTTGTTAAAAATGATTGTTGCACCAAACTAGAACTTGAAAATTACAGTTTAGAAAACTTGAATGACCTTAAACTTGTGCGAGACATTGTGAAAAATGCCAAAAAACATACATTTGATCTGTTTATACTTGGCTGGCATTGAAAACTAATGATTAGAACAGGTTTAGCCCATGTAAT
Source organism: Camellia granthamiana (assembly GCA_036172215.1). Taxonomy (NCBI): domain Eukaryota; kingdom Viridiplantae; phylum Streptophyta; class Magnoliopsida; order Ericales; family Theaceae; genus Camellia; species Camellia granthamiana. The sequence goes on from CM069904.1 coordinate 114,228,907, forward strand.
ACTAAAACCTTTCCCTCTTTTCACTAATTTTTATTGGCCACTTCTCCCCTTAAATATTTTAAAATTTTAGTTAGCAATCGCAGTCTAAATATGAGTCAGGTCTCAATTATTGCTATCTTATTCTTAATATTCAACAAAGACAAGATTTATGATTCTTTATGTGGTAAATTCTAATGTATTATCCTCTGATGTAGGTTGAGTGAGGTTTTTTCTTGGGTCCCTCTATTTGAGGTAGAGTTTGGCTTTGTTTCTGGTAAAATTTCAAAGTTAATGTCTCTTCTAGTTTTTTATTTTATTCTTTCTTTGAATGGATTCTATCACATCTTTTATTTATTTATATATTCATCTTTTGTTGTTGACTAAAAGCTCATATGGTGTTTTGAGGATCATTAAAGCATTAAGGTGACCTTTCTCATCAATGACATTGTTGCAACAAACAAAGATAACTCCCCACCGTTCACAACAAAGTTAAAAAAAAATAACAATAAAATAAGAATGAGAAGAGAATGAAAACAGAGAAAACACATGGGTACATTTCTTTAAAATATAAACTTAGATATGCCAACCGAAGGAAGAATTTTCAGTACACACAAATTTTTTTACATCCCCATTTGTGTAATTAATCTCTGTGGTTAATTCATAGCTCCCAATTTCGAAGATTCCCAATTAGTATATTAATACCACCAAAAATTATTGAAAATTAGCAATAAACCATTTAAATACATAGAACTTTGCCAAAGATTGAGATTTCATTCCACTTCCTCCTTCTTTCCATTGTTGGCTACTTTGAGTATTTTGTTTATACTGACTAATTAATAAATAACGTTAAAAAAAAAAAATGGTTCATGCCATTTCAACTATTTCGACCAAATCTTGATAATTTCACTTATCCTTCTATCAAAGACTCTAGAAACAGGATTTGAACAATTGGTCTTTGAATATCATATAGTTATATACTTTCCTGGATTTGTACAAAAACTGACCTATGAGAATATATGATGAGTTAGTTGATCGGTTATGGACAATGATTTGGAACATTTGCATTGAAGCACATTTATTCAATTTAAGGGATTGAGATGTTGGCATCATAAACATCATATATTAGGCTACTATATTGCTTCTAATCAGACTAACAGTGTTCAAGGGGTGAAAGTCCAGAGAGCAGGAACAAGCTTGGCTAGAAGCATCATTCCAACTATTTACGGGTGTACAAGCGGTGAAATCCAAAGAGCAGTCTAATCACCACTCCAGCAAGATAGGTCGATTTGGGGCTGGGTCGAATTTGGGGTTGGGTGTGAAGGTGAGAGAAGGGCAGAGGCGTCTCGCGGTGTGATCGTGTAACCCTTGCGGTGGTGCTCCAGTAACAAAGAGGAGGGGCAGAGGAGTGAGGCATGAGAGAGAAGAGACCCAGAATAGTGGGTTTGTTTTTAATCAATGGATTATGCTTCCATTCCCGACCAACTGAAAATTTTAGTCACTAATTCATTTATGTTGCGTTTGGTTGGGGGATTTGAGGAGGGATTTGAAAAGGGAAAGGAAAAGGTGTGTGAAACTATGTGAAATATAGGTATATTTTTTTCACATTTCACCTACCTTTTCTATTTCTTTTTCCAAATCTCTCCTCAAATCCCTCAACCAAACACAGCATTAGAAATCCCTCCAAATTTTAAAATCTTACCTTTAAAAAATTTCATACAATTGTTGTCTAAATCTTAGTCGCTAAAAGTAAGAAAAATACCGACTAAATTACTTTTAGTAGCTATAGGCCATGTTTGATTCACAAGCAATGTTTTGAAAATCGGACCGGTAAACGAACCGGAAAAAGGATCGGGTGGACGGGTTATTGGTTCAACTGTTGGGTCAAAATGATCAAACCATGACATCATAATTAATATTATATAATTATAAATTATTAATATATAAAAATATATATAATTACTGAAATAATAAAAAAATGTTACATAATATTTACTAACAATATTTAGTAAATTCATAATTGATAATAAAAAAAAAAAGACACTAGTTTTAAAGAAATTTTAAAAATTTAACATTCTCTCCAAACAAATTGATTTAATGCTACATTTAATTTTGGAGGGAAATAAAATTTTCAACTCTCCCTCGAATCAAATATGATTCAAACAATTTGATTGAATCCCACATTGAATTTTTAGCTTCTCTTTGAACAATTTTTTTTCCCTATAAATAGGAATAGACTTTTATAATTTCTACAAACTTCTAATGAGACTCCTCCTCATGAGAGGAAACTTGAAGTAAGAGTTTTTAGTCTAAATTTTGATATATATATATATGTATAAATATAAGAAAGAAGAAGAAAAAAAAAACGGGGTTGGTCAAGAACCGGCACCAGTTCACCGGTTTTACAAGTTGAACCACTGGTTTTTTTATTTTTACAAATAAGGTCGGTTTTTGGCCTAGTCTGAGTTTAAAGGGTTTTCCAGACCAGAAGAAGGCCACATTCTCGATTCAACCGGTTCAACCGACTGGGCTGGTCCGGGTTTGAAAACATTATTCACAATATTAATAGTCAAAGTATTAATAAAACTATTAAATTAGTATTCACTATTCAATTAGATTAGTAGGATAAATTATCCCCTTATCCATTGTCTGATTTGCATTGGATAAGAAAACATATGAATGTAGGATTACAATTATATTTATCTTCTTTTCCAATCTCACCGTCCATCAATGTTTATTCAGAATCTTTACTTTATCAAAATTTCTTCATAAATGTGGTTTTGAAAAAAATTATAAATAAATAAATAAAAACAAAATAAAAATACAAAATACAAAGGCCATGTTTGGTTTTTTTTTTTTTTAAGTATAAACTAATTTGATAAAATAAATATTAAAAACTATTTTTAAATTTTTAAAAATTATTTTTAGCCTTCTAAAATATAAAATTAGATAAAAATAACAAGTGTTTTAATTTTTAGTCAAGGGTAAAAAAGTCTTTTTATTTTATTCCCTAACTCAGGATATATAATCTCACCCCTACTCCATTATTAATAATCCTATAAATTTGTTGGATTAATTATCCATAGAATTAATAATCCTGAAATAAAATTTCAAAACAAACACAAGATTACTGGGTCCACGAATTAATAATCTCAATCCCATGCTCTAATCCTGTCAATTAAACATGCCCATAGATTAATAATTTTAGGGACTAAATTTAATTTTAGTCACCCAAAATCCTAGTTTTGACGACTAAAATTCAATTAGACGCCAAAAGTAAAATAAAAATACCGACTAAATTATTACTAGTAGCTAAAAATTGTACATTTGGGGATCAAAAAAAAATTAGTCGCCCAAAATCGTTGTTTCAACGACTAAAACTTAGTTAGTCGCCAAAAGTAAGAGAAATACAGACTAAACTTTATTTAGTAGCTAATGATTGCCCCTTTGCGGACCAATTTTATTTCGTAGCCAAAGTGGTTATCTTTGACGACTAGATTTTTTTAGTAACTGAAGTATGTATCTTTGGCGATTAAATATTTTTAGTCACTGAAAATATATCATTAGCGGCTAATTTTTTGGTCGCCAAAGATTAAAAGTAATATTTATGTTAGTTTTTGGGTGATGAAATTTCTTTAGTCGGCAAAAATTAGTATATGACGACAAAATGTTTTTTTGTCACTGAAGATCAATATTTGGCTACTAAATTAGGTAGTCACCAAAGATTTTTAGTAAAATTATGGTAGTCATTCAGCGGATGAGAGTTGTTCCGTGGCTAGTAGAGCAGCGATGTGAGAGCGAGGGGAGAGGAGCAGTGGAGAGGGAGAGGGAGAGAGACGCTGATAAGAGAGAGAGGTGCTATTTGTTTAGGGTTTGGTTTGGAAACAAAATACATAAATCCCTCCAATTCGCGACAAAACAGTTTAGTCGCTAATTAATTTTATAAATTCATTTAAAATTTGAAATGTGTCCCTCCAAATATTTTAGTTCTTTGGCGACTAAATATATTTTTAGTCGCTGAAAATAAATGTTTGGCGACCAACCTTGTTGGTCACCAAAGATAAAAATTAAATTTTTGTTTTTCATTCGGCGACTAAATAATTTTAGTAGCCAAAACTAATTATACAGCGACTACAATTTTGTTTAGTCGTTGAAAATACATTTTTTGGCGACCAAACTGTTAGTCGCCAAAGATAAAAATCCAATTTTTTATTTTTCATTCGGCGAATAAATAATTTTAGTAGCCAAAACTAACTATACAGCGATTAAATTTTTTTTAGTCCCCGAAAATACATTTTTGGCGACCAAAATCTTGGTCGCCAAAGATAAAAATTAATTTTTTGTCTTTTATTCGACGGCTAAATAATTTTAGTAGCCAAAACTAACTATACAACAACTAAAATTTCTTTTAGTCGCTGAAGATACATTTTTGGCGACCAAACTGTTGGTCGCCAAAGATTGAAATTAATTTTTTATTTTTTATTCAACGACTAAATAATTTTAGTAGTCAAAACTAACTATACAGCGACTAAAATATTACTTGGTCACTGAAAATAAATTTTTGCCTACCAACCCTTTGGTCGCCAAAGCTAAAAAGTAAATTTTGGTTTTTCATTTGGCAACTAAATAATTTTAGTAGCCAAAAGTAACTATACAGCGACTAAAATTTTTGTTTTGTCACCAATTGTGACATTTTTAGCGACTACATTTTTTTTAGTCGCCAATAATCAATATACCTCGACTAAAAAAAATTAGTAGCTAAATCTTGTACTTTTGCCGACTAATATAATTTTTGGTCACCAATTCTACTACTTTTGGCTACTAAATTTTTTTTAGTCGCCAAAAGTGTAATTTCCTGTAGTGATTCTCATTAGTTTAAATATAATCTCAATCAGATTATCTGTGTACTCTCCGTTTATGTATTCTCTGTTTATATGTTCTTTCTCATCAGTTTAAATTTTGTGTTCTGAGATTGAGATTATCTGTGTATGTATTCTCATCAGTTTAAATATAATTAATATGTATTCTCATCAGTTTGGTCAATTATTTGCTCATGTCTTGTATCATTCTTCTCATAAATTTTGCCAAATATAGTGCAAAAGTGTCATCTAACAGTTGAAAGACAATACAAGGAGATTGATGCTCCATTATTAAAAGAAAAATGATATTAAAGGCAAAATTGATGAAATAATTTTATTTTTATAATTATAAACTAAATTGATAGACATTTTAATTTTTATTTGACATCGGTGGGCCCACAAAAGGTTTTGGCCCACGACTTAGAGCTCAATTCACGATCCAAGTACTAAAGCCCAGCACCCTTGAGAACCCAATGTTGAACCAGGGACCAATGGTATCTAAACACTTGTCAAACAGGGAACCAGCCACGTAAGCAGACAAAAATTTGCAAAGTTATTATACCCATACATCAGCCATTAATAAGACCCTGGTAGCATTAAATGTTGCAGCCTTTTCACGTCGAAGAAAACAGGCTCACTGTAAACGAGGTCAGCTAAACCTTAGACTTACGGCCGACGAGACAACTGGGAAGGGACAAGGAAATGATGAATGAAAAAGATAAAAGGCTTCAAAAGAACGACATAGGTTAAGTTTTCTCTCATTCCTCTCGTACATTATCTCTCTAGAAAAACCTCCTTGCCTTGAATTAACTTGATCGTCGGAGTGTCCGCTGGGGGACTTCCCCTCATTGGACCGTTTTTGCAAGTCTATTCTGCGAACTATAAGCCCAACAGACCTATCTGAAGTGTAGATCAATTTGGCCCATCTATCCTCCAAGTTTACAGTATCATCAATTGGCGCCTTCTGTGGGAATTCACAACTCTGGTTGACAATTGTGCTCATTGTTGCCGGAGACCCATTCCCAGTTACTTCTCCTTCCCTCCCGTCGAGGTGGATGGTTACAACGAGATCTATGGCTTCTCAACACAATGTCATCAACCCCCAAGCAGAGCTTTCTAACCCAAACAACCCACCTCAGTACTTCATGGAGCTCGCCAACAGCATTAACCGCTTGATAGAGCAAAACCAGGCCTTGATCAATGCTTTACTCTAGCGAAATCTCCCTATCCCTCCTCTACCACCATAAGACATCCCTCCCAATCGAGAATAGACCCCGAGCCATCCTTTCCAGCGAGCCCACCTTTCTAACCTAGAGGGTCTACGGGCTCCACCTCAAGACCTATACCTACCAACTCAGGGCTTGCATCCATCAAATCACGCACCTGTCCCTTAAGGAGAGGCTAGTAGTGTTCAGCCCCCGCTACACTCCGGAGGGGACAGCATTCCTATTTGGGACGTGGAACTACGAGCCATGAAACTCCAGCTCCAAGGGGTTATGCAAAACATACAGAGTAAACCTTCCACGATAGCCAACTCCCTGTTTGTCGCCTCCATCAGAGACAAACCCCTACCCTCCAAGTTCAAGATACCATCGATCGACACCTTCAACAGCACAACCGACCCTGTCGACCATTTAAAAGGACCCTCATGATCCTTCATACTTTCCCTGATGAAATCATGTATCAAGTTTTCCCCGTGACGCTCAAGGGGTCAGCGCGACTATGGTTCAATCAGCTACCGCCAGACTCTGTCACTACTTTCCAACAGCTAAGTGACTCCTTCCTGAACCATTTCATCGGTGCTCAGCGCCAGAGATGCCCGGTGACTCAACTGCTCAATATCCGGCAGACGGAAGGGAGAGTCGTTGTGCAACTTTGTCACCCCGTTTCAATACTGAAGCCTTCCAGGTGGAGGAAAACGACAACAAGGTCATCCTCACGGCCTTCATGGTCGGTTTACGCCCATCAGATTTCCTTTTCTCTCTTTCCAAAAACCCCCCAACCGCCATGGCCCACCCTCCTTTCCAAAGCCCAAAAATATATGAATGACGAAAACTCTTTGGCAGCCCGGCAAGACTCCACATCCAAAAATCCACCCTCTAAAGACAAAAGAAAGGAACTCAAACCCATATCCTCCTGATATACACATCAACCCCCTCAATATACTGACCGACTTGCTCAAGCAGGACCGACCCGCGCCTACTCGCCCACCCAGTCCAATTTGAACGATACACCCCTCTCAATTCACCCATGGAGCAAATCTTGAACCAAATTCAACGAGACTACAACCTGAAATGGCCTCAACCATCATGATTTCACTCTCAACCGGCGAAATCAATCCAAGTACTACCATTTCCATCAAGACCACGGCTACAAACACTGAGGAATGTGTCAACCTGAAAGACCAGGTAGAGGATTTTATACGCTAGGGATACCTCAGTCGATTCACGGCAGCGCCGTCCCCAGCAAAGGCCAAGGACCAACCCGCTAGGGGCCCACCCAGACATATTTCCCCCCCGACAACCTGCACAACCTAAGCAAGACAATGATCGGCTCCCATCACCACCCCGAGCACAAGGCAATCCCGCCTCCCGGTCGGCGAGATCAAAGTCATCGCTGGCGGGCTCGCATGCGATGGGGCCATCTCGATCGGCACAGCGAGCCGAACTTAGAAAAATTAGACAAAACTCCAATAACGAAGTAACAACATTGGATCGCCCCGTCAAACACCCCAAGCAATGGTCTGAACCTATCACCTTTATAAAGGCCGACTGCACAGGTATCTGTTACCCCCACGACGAACCCCTCATCATCTCCACTCTCCTATCCAACTACAAAGTCAGATGGGTCCTTGTCGACAATGGCAGCTCTTCAGACATCATCTTCCTGAACGTCTATCGCCAACTCAAGGTAAGAGAAGAAAAGTTGTCCCCCCTCCAAACCCCACTGGTCGACTTCACCGGGGATCGGGTGACCTCCATGGGCTCCATCGATCTTCCCATCACCATTGGAGAATATCTACGGCAGACCACCAAATTACTCATTTTCCCCGTTGTCGACTTCCCTTCTGCTTATAACATCATCCTCGGACACACGGCTTTCAACGCCTTCCAAGCTGTCACTTTCACCTACCATCTAGCCATGAAATTCCCGACCAACCTCGGGGTCGGCACAGTGAGGGGCGAGCAGACGATGGCCAGAGAATGCTACGTCGCTTCGCTAAAGGAGGTCAAAATGAAGGAGGCTATGATCATCGAGGGTCTCAACATCAAAGACGAGGAAGAGTTAGTCAGGGGGGAACCAGTGGAGGAACTTGTCGAAGTGCCTATCGATCCTAACGATTCAACCAAAACAGCCAAGATTGGCAGTCAACTGTCCTCTCTGGCCAAGGCAGATCTCACAGCTCTCTTAGCCGAGCACAACGATGTCTTCGCTTGGACCCATTCAGACATGCCAGGTATTGATCCCTTTTTTATTACTCATCGTCTCAGTATTGAGCCCCACTTCTGACATTTCTGCCAGAGGCAGCGTATTTTTCATCTAGAACGCAATACCCTCATCACCACCAAGGTGGACAAACTACTGAAGGCACAGTTCATAAAAAACGTAGACTGTCCTAGGTGGTTGTCCAACGTGGTCTTGGTCCAAAAAAATAATGACAAATGATAACTCTGCGTCGACTATTCCGACCTCAATCGGACTTGCCCCAAAGATAGCTACCCCCTTCCCCAGATAGATCTGTTGGTCGACGCAACTGCAGAACATCAGATGCTTAGCTTCATGGATGCCTTCTCCGGCTATAATCAAATTCTAATGCACCCAGTCGACCAGGAGCACACCTCATTTATCACCGACAGAGGAACTTATCATTATCGTGTTATGCCATTCGGCTTGAAGAATGCCGGAGCAACTTACCAATGCCTGGTTAATGCCGTCTTCTAACACCAAATAGGTCGGATTATGGAAGTCTACGGTGATGACATGATAGTTAAGAGCAAACTCTCCTCCGATCACTTGGCAGACCTACGAGAGACCTTCCAAACCTTAAGCAAATATTAGATGAAGCTCAGTCCGGAGAAATGCGCCTTCAGTGTGGGCTCCAAGAAACTCTTAGGATTCATAGTTAGCCAACGAGGCATTAAGGCTAACCTTGAAAAGATCAAGGCCTTGATAGAAATGCAGTCTCTCAAAACGGTCAAGGAGGCTCAACGGCTCACAAGTAGAGTTGTCGCCCTCAACCGCTTTATTTCCCGAGCAACCGACAAGTGTCTTCTATTCTTCAAAGTCCTCTGGCAAGCGTTCGAATGGAACACCGAGTCCGAGAAGGCCTTCCAACAACTGAAGCGATGCATAGCCAACCCTCCCCTCCTCTCTCAAGCACTGCCAGGCGAAACACTCTTCCTCTACTTGGTTATATCAAACACTGCGGTCAATGCTGTCCTCATCAGGGAAGACAGCACAGTACAATGTCCAGTCTATTACAGTAGTCGCACCCTTAGGGGGGCCGAACAGAACTACCCTCTGTTAGAAAAAATGGCCCTCGCCTTGGTCATAGCCTCCAAACACCTCTGATCCTATTTCCAAGCTCACTCTATAGTGGTTCTCACTGACCAGCCTCTCAAAAAGGTCATGCAACAACCAAAATCGTTAGGAAGACTTATGTAATAGTCCGTTGAGCTAAGTCAATTTGAAATCTCTTACCGACCCCGAACAACAATCAAAGGCTAGGTTGTCGCCGATTTTATCTTGGAGTTCACCAATCTCACTCTGAATGTACCTCCTCCACTAGCACATGTCACCACTGATGCAGAAGACCCCTACTCCTGGACCCTCAATGTATCCCGCAAAGAGGGTAATGGAGCCGGCCTAATCCTCACCACCCCAGAGGGTGGGTACTGCAAATGTGCCTTTTGTTTTCTGTTCGACGTAAGCAATAACGAAACCAAATATGAGGCCTTGATAGCAGGTCTTTGGCTGGCCAGAGACATTGGTGTAGACCATATTCATGTGTTCAATGACTCCCAATTGATTGTCGGACAGATTACTGGAGAGTTCGACGCAAAGGAGGAGACAATGCGAGCATACAGGGACATCGCCCTTCCCCTCGTCCGCCTCTTCAGTACTTTCCAGATCAGGCATATCCCCAGGTCAGAAAACTCTCATGTAGATGAAATGGCTCAATTAGCCTCGACCGACCAGTTAGACTTTAGTCATGGCATCTACATTGAATACCTAACCCGTCCAGCGACTTCGCCAAACCCACAAGAGATCCACTTCCTCCAGAACGAGCCTATCCCATGGGCCCAAGACATTATTCCGTTTTTTACACGAGGGGAGTTACCAGATGATAAACAGCAGGCCACTAAAGTCAGAGCCCGGTCATCTAATTATACCATCATCAGCGATCTACTGTACAAACGGGGATTCTTACGTCCATACCTCAGGTGTCTCAGTCCTGCTCAAGCGACCTATGTGATGAGAAAAGCACACGAGGGCATTTGTGGTAACCATTCAGGTAGAAGATCTCTGGCCCATAAAATCCTCCACACCAACTACTTCTGGCCCACGCTCAATCAAGATGCCAGCGAATTAAGTGTGATAAATGCTAGCGCTTTGCTAATATCCCCCATGCCCACCAACAGAACTGATTACACTCAGCAGTCCCTACCCCTTCGCTAAGTGGGGCATCAATTTGGTCGGTTCTTTACCCATTGGTAGGGGCCAAACCAAGTTCGTTGTGGTTGCCATTGACTACTTCACCAAATGGGTGGAAACAAAACCCCTTGCTACAATTACTGAGCAAAACACCACCAGGTTCGTCTGGCAGTCAATTGTGTGCTGATTTGGAATTCCCCAAGCCATTGTCTCAGACAACGGAAAACAATTCGACAATGCCAAGTTCAGGAAATTCTGTGAAGAGCTCAACATTAGACCATGTTTTTCTTCCCCAGGCCACCTCCAAGCTAATGGCAAGTTGAAGTCACCAATCACTCTCTTCTAAAGATCATCAAGACTAAGTTGGAAGCCACCAAAGGACCCTAGGCTGAGGAATTATCTAACGTACACTAGGCTTATCGGACGACAGCTCAAACCCCCACTGGGGAGACCCCTTTTCGCCTAACATATGGCGCCGAGGCGGTCATCCCAGTGGAAATCGGCATGCCGACCCCCCGGGTTCTACATCCAAAACCCAGAACTAAACGAAGAGTTGCGTCAGGCTGATCTGGACCTAGTTGAAGAGCTCCGAGAGACAACTGCTGTCAGGTGGGCATCATATTAGCAGAGAATGAGAACACATTATAACCGCAGAGTCTGACCTCGGGAGTTCATAGTGGGAGACCTAGTCTTGCGTGAAGTAACCCTTGTCACTAAAAATCCGACCGAGGCCAAACTAGCAGCCAAATGGGAAGGACCTTACGTTGTCAAGGCCAGACCCCGCTAGGGATGACAATATGAACCCGGCCCGACGGGGACCCGGACCACCCCGTCCCGATAAATAGATTTTTTCCCTAAAATTATTCGCCATAGAGCCGGGGCTGGTATTGAAAAATACATCCCCGATAATTTTCGGGCCGAGATGGGGATAAATTTCTTGGCCTCGGCCCTGGCCTCGGCCCTGGCCCCGGCCCGACATTTCCCCAAAGGATCCCCGCGTATATACCACTTATATGTTTATATGTTTAGTTGTATTATATTTATATATTTGTTTAGTTGTATTACTGACACATATACATCTCTCTCTCTCATATACATCTCTCTCTGACTCTCATCTCAACTCACTTTCTCAACTCTCAACCGACTCTCATCTCTCTCTCACTCTCTCATTCTTCTCTCTCTGTCAACTCTCTTAAACCCATGTCGATCCAGACCAGATCCAGTGCGTCTCCACCTTCGCCAAGGTCACCATTCTCCAGAACCGCCACTCCGCCGTCCTCCGTCACAGTAGCACCTCTTCTCTCGCTTCTCTCTCGCCGTAGTACCGCAGTTTCAGCCATGTTTCGGCGTAAATCTGAGTCGATCGACATGGATCCGTGTGCGATCCACACAGATTTGTGTATATGTATACATGTATGTGTGTGTGTGAGTGTGTATCAGTATCCATTTTTTTTTTTTTGGTTTATTTGTTGTATATGTAAACATGTATGTATATATGTATGTGTGTGTATGTGTGTGTGTGTGTATCACATCTGTCCATTTTTTTTTTTTTTTTTTTGTAATGTTGTGGTTGTTGATCTGTTGGGGTTGGGGTTGTTTGTTGTGGATGCTGTTTTTGTACAAGGATTTTTTAGGGTCGGGGATCCCCGATCCCCATTAGGGGACGGGGGCGGGGAGGGTGATGGGTTCCCCGCCGGGGATCGGGGACGGGGACTTTTGTGCCTTCGCGGATTGGGGACGGGGAGGGTGATCCACAGCCCCACCCCGCCTCGCCCCGTTGCCATTCATAGACCCCGCCCTGGTACTTACTGTCACGACCTAAACCCGTCCCTATGGGTTTAGTATCGCAACCGGCCAGTAATCCGTGATTACCAAGGGCCTGCTTAACAGTAAAGACAGTAATACAGAGTAAGGGGCTGGCGGAAGCCAAACAGTAATAAAAAGATGTCCAATAAGCTGTGAAAAAAAATCTAAATGCAAAAGACTTTTATGAACAAGCCACATTCATAACCAAAACATATATACATACATCATATACACAAACATCCAGGTTAGGGACCAAATCCCTTCACCACAACTGTACAGTTAAGTCTTATTCAGTCAGTACAAAACGGAGACAAAATGGTGAATCTGGAACACCCCAAAACAGCCTTAACTTGAACGGACTCGGAACCTCAAAGTGAGGCACAATGGTTGGCTCGACAAAACGAGAGCTTAACTCGACCCTCCTAGCTTCGGTCCGGTCCCTGGACACCTACATATAAATATAAACAGTGAGCTAAAGCCCAGTGAATAACAAATGCGTAAAGGGGTTAAAAATGAATGTCCTTTCTTTAACTAAAACAGTCATTTGCATCAGTAAATCAATTATTCAATCAGTGGCTCATAGCTCATGCCATATCAGTCATTTAGAAATCATAATAGTCATACGTGGTACGTCCAATAGCAAAACAATACAGTGGGTCTTAATAGACCGAACAGTCAGTTGATGACAGTAGTAGTTCCAAACATTGGAACTGACAAAGTTCTCTGTAACAGTAGCAGTAACAGTGTAGTAGCAGTAAGTCGCTATGGATGCCACGGGTATGGTTTACAAATAGGACAAACATTCATTCAGTAAACAATGCCGTTTCAGAAAGTAGTATAATCAGTCATTCATAAATAATTATAATTGAACGTATCGTTACAACATTGTTACTCACAGAGTACTGGGCTATAGACAGGCTAGTCAGCGTTCTCGGCGTGCCAACCCTACACAGTTGCATAACGAACACACACACACTAAGTTACACACTTGGGATTAAAAACTTAGCCCCTTAACTTGACTTGGTGTGGTTCTATAACATTATCCTCATTAAGATGCCTTAAACTTGGCCTAGGAATGCCTAGGATGGAATGAGGATGCAAAAATGTACTTTAAAACACTTCTCAAAATTTGCTGAAAATTGGGATCTCGAACGAGTGTGGCTTTCTTCGCTCGAGCGAGCTTACCAAAACAGAGGGGTCGCTCGAGCGTAGACTCCCTCGCTCGAGCGGTCTGTAAAAATGTTAAAAGTACTAGTTGCTGAAATTCTCCGCTCGATGCTCGCTTGATGCTCACTCGAGCGTGAGACACAGTCCTTCGCTCGAGCGCAGGTCTCGTCGCTTGAGCGTGCGTCTGCGTCCACAAAAATCAGAGAGCTTGCAATCTACGCTCGAGCCAGCATTCCGTCGCTCGAGCTGAATTCAGAAAACAAAGGTGCTCGCTCAAGCGTGGAATTCTTCGCTCGAGCGAGGAAGCCAAAATCTGGGTTTTCCAGATTTGCCTCCAAAGCTCAAACCAAGAATTAAACTTATCAAAACTCAACCTTTTGGGCCAATTTTCTGGGAAACACTTGGAAACTCATACTACAACATGTTTTGAAGATCATTTGTGTAAAATCAAGCCCAAAGGTGAGACAATTGAACACAATTTCAATGAAACTTTCAAGAACTATGTAAAAACATAACATGCATGAGTTCTTATGAATTCCAATGCTCCAAAACATGGTCAAATGCAAGATTAAACTCTAGAACATGGTGAATTCATGGACTATAACCAAAATGTGGACATGCATGTGGAGATTCTCATGTAAATGATCTCAAAACTCAATGATATGGACATGCATGCACACATTGCTTCTTAATTCAACTCTTTAGGCTATAACTTGACTCTAATCTTCAATATTTCCATGAACTATGCAAGAAACAACTTAAATTCATGTTTTAAGAGGGTGAATTTCCTACCTTAGGTCTTGAATTCCAAGTATGTTGGCTCAATTTTGCAAATCCTCTTCAACTCCTCTTATTTTCCAAGCAACTCTTGATGAAATCAAGTTTTTCTCCTACTCTCCCTCTCTCTCTCTCTCTCGGTTTTGGTCTTGGAGGTGGATGAGATGATGTATCAAATGCAAGAATTAAGTCTCAAACAATGTTTTAGAAAATGGCCACTCAATGGCAAAAGTGTAATTACCTAGATTTAATTAGTTTAACATTATTTAATCTAATTCAATCATTCCAAATCAAGTTTTAATTAAACCTGCCATAAAATCACATAATCCTAATTAGCATATAACACTAATCAATTTCTGATTCGGTCGCCGATAAGGCCTTCAATTTGTAATTCGAAATTAAAACATGAACAGGTCATTCGACGACAAACAGATAGAAACGTAATTAAAGTAACACACTCATACAGACAGATTAGGATTTCATTCTAATCAATTACTTATCATGCTCAATCACAGTTTAACACTAATCAGAGGTGAGGGTTGTCACAGTTTTCCCCCCTTAAAAGAGTTTGGTCCTCCAAACTCGGATTACCTTCGTGTTGGAAGAACACTGGATTCAGAGGGAACAATTCAGGATATCTCTTCATCATATCGTCTTCCCTTTCCCAAGTGGCATAAATGCCACCATGATTTTGCCAATCCACTTTCACTAACGGGATTTCTTTATTTCTCAACTTCTTGATTCGTCGGTTTACAATCTGGATAGGTCGTTCTTCGTAAGTGTAGTCATCGCTCAGTACCACACAAGTAGGCTCAATAACATGGAAAGGATCCCGAAGATAATCCCTCAACATTTAAATATGGAAGACATTATGCATATGCTCCATTTTAGGAGGAAGCACTATTTGGTACGCCACTAGATTAATCTTTTCAATGATTTCATACGGCCCAACATATCTCAGTGCTAGTTTACCCTTAGCCCTAAAACGAGTTTGTCCTTTCATTGGTGTCACTTTAACAAAAACATGATCACCCACTTCATATTCCCTGTCTTGCCTTCGGACATCCGCATAACTTTTCTGTCGGCTTTGTGCGGTTTTCAATCTTTGTTGAATCAGTTTCACCTTTTTTGTGGTTTCGTGTACAATCTCGGGCCTAAGCAAAGGCCCATCTCCAACTTCTGCCCAGCAAATAGGAGATTAACATTTTCTGCCATATAAAGCCTCGAAAGGCGCCATGCCAATGCTCGAGTGAAAATTGTTGTTGTAGGCGAATTCAGCTAAAGGTAAATGACTTTCCCAATTTCCTTGGAAATCCAGAACACACATACGCAGTAAGTCTTCCCGAGTCTAGATGGTTCTTTCTGATTGGCCATCTGTCTGAGGATAGTACGCACTACTCAGTCTCAATTCGGTACCCAATGTCGTTTGCAGACTTTGCCAAAATCTTGATGTAAACTTCGAGTCCCTATCAAAAACAATGGACACAGGCACTCCATGCAATTTGACAATCTCATCAATATAAATTGTGGCCAATTGTCCGCATTATAAATTGTTTTGACAGGTAAGAAGTGAGCAGATTTAGTTAATCGATCAACAATAACCTAAATTGAGTCCATACCTTTACTGGAGCGAGGTAATTCGACAATGAAGTCCATAGTAATATATTCCCATTTCCACTCTGGTATTGGTAAGGGCTGAAGTAAGCCTGCGGGTCATTGATGTTCGACTTTAACTTATTGGCAATGTAGACATTTTGACACAAAGTCAGCAATCTCTTTCTTCATTCCCGGCCACTAAAAATTAAGTTTCAAGTCTTGGTACATTTTTGTATTTCCTAGATGGATGGAAAGTTTTGAATTGTGGCCTTCTTGCAAAATTCGCCTTTTCAGTTCAGAGTCATTTGGTACATACAACCTTCCCTGAAATTTCAATACATTGTTTTCAAATTTAAAGTTCGGCCTTGGTTTGGATTCCCGTTCATCAATGATCTTTGTCAAAAAGTCATCTTGGTGTTGTTTCTCTTTAATCTCCTCAATGAGTGTTGGTTGAGCAGAAATAGCAACCAATGTTCCATCTTGTTCTTGCAAAACAATTTCAACTTCAAATTTCTCAAGATCACATAGCAGTTCTTTCTGTCCGGTGAGTAAACAGGCCAAATTCCCAATTGATTTCCGACTAAGTGCATCAGCAACGGTGTTAGCCTTCCCCGGATGGTACAAAATTTGTAAGTCACAGTCTTTGATCAGTTCTAACCATCTCCGCTGCCTCATGTTCAACTCTTTCTATGTAAAGAAATATTTTAAACTCTTGTGATCTGTGTACACTTCACAGGTTGCCCCATATAGGTAGTGGCGCCATATTTTCAATGCAAATACCACTGTGGCAAGTTCTAAATCATGAGTTGGATAATTCTTTTCATGTGGCCTCAGTTGTCGGGAAGCATACGCAATAACTTTACCATTCTGCATTAATACACATCCCAAACCCTTATAAGAAGCATCACTAAAAATAGTAAATCCATCCGTACCTAAGGGTAGGGTAAGAACTGGTGCAGTCACAAGTCGAGTCTTTAACTCTTAGAAAGCTGATTCTCTCTGATCGGTCCAGTCAAATGATATTTCCTTTTGAGTCAATTGAGTCAATGGTAGAGCAATTTTGGAGAAATCTTTCACAAACCTTCTGTAATACCCGGCTAAGCCCAAGAAACTTCAAACTTTAGTAACATTAGTCGGTCTGGGCCAATTCACCACTGCTTCGACCTTCTGTGGGTCGACTGAGATGCCATCCTTACTAATCACATGCCCCAAAAACATAACATTATCGAGCCAAAATTCACACTTTGTTAGTTTTGCATACAGTTTCTGTTCTCTTAAGGTCTGTAAAGCAATTCTCAAATGACGTTCATGTTCTTCCTTACTCTTGGAATAAATCAAAATGTCATCTATAAAAACAACCACAAATTCATCGAGGAATGGTTTGAAAATTCTGTTCATAAGGTCTATAAATGCAGCAGGCGCATTAGTAACTCCGAAAAGCATAACAAGAAATTCATAATGTCTGTACCTCGTTCGGAAGGCAGTCTTTTCAATGTCCTCTGTTTTGACTTTCAACTAGTGATATTCGGATCTAAGGTCAATTTTGGAGAAAACCTGAGCACCTTGCAACTGGTCAAATAAGTCATCAATACGAGGCAACAGATATTTGTTTTTCACTGTTACCTTGTTCAATTCACGGTAGTCAATGCAGAGTCTTAGCGAGCCGTCCTTCTTTTTCACAAATAAAACTGGCGCGCCCCATGGTGAAGCACTGGGCCTAATGAACTTCTTATCCAACAATTCTTGCAGTTGAATTTTCAATTCTTTCAATTCGGTAGGTGCTATTCTATACGGAGCTTTGGAAACTGGCTATGTACCCGGTAATACTTCAATAGTGAACTCAATGTCCCTATCAATCAAATCCCCTGGTAAGTCATCTAGAAAAACATTTGGGAATTCTCTGACTATAGGAATACTGTCCACATTAGCTTTAGTAACAGCAAGTACAGTCAATATGCAACATAAATACCCTTTACACCCCTTTTTAATTAATTTGAAAGCTTTCATAGATGAAATCAGGTATGGGGGAGGTACTACACCAACTTCGTTAAATACAAATTCAAGCAATCCAAGTGGCAGGAAAACAACTTGTTTCGTTACACAGTCTATGGTAACATGATATTTTGTTAACCAGTCCATTCCCAAATTACATCGAAGTGATCAATATTAAAAGGCAGTAAATCAATATACAAAAGTGCATCCCCAATAACAATCTCACATGCAGGATACACATAAGCACAAGCCATGGATCCCCCAGCAGGTAAAGATACAGCTAATAAATAGTTCATGGGTTCCAGTGGTCTATTTAATTTTCGTGAAAAAGCATGCGAGACAAATGAATGTGTAGACCCCGAATCAATCAGAATATAGGCATTTTGGGCACAAATTGAGAGTATACCTGACACAATTGTCTCTGTGTTCTGCACGTCTCCCTGTACGAGTGCGAACACTCGGCCTTGCCTTAAAGGCTCCTTTCCAGTAGCTTTGGGATTGGGTTTTGGTGTAACAGTTGATGCTGCGGCGCTAGCTGCAGCCTTACTATTGCCTTGAGACGTGGAAGGACAATCTTTAACCATGTGGCCCACCTTGCCACACCTGTAACAAACACCAGAAATTTTGTAGCAAACCCCCTTACGCCTTTTGCCACATTTGGAGCAGGGTGGTATGGAACCATTTCCCTGATTAGAGCTGCTTGTTGACTCTGTGTTCTGCTTTTTATTCAATAAGTTATTTCGGCCCTTTTTGAAATTGAAGCCTCGCCTCTTCCCCACCATTCAGTTACCGGTGACTGAGTCTATTGCAATGCAGTGATATTTGCCTCGGCCATAATTGCTCGGTCGAAGACATCCACATATTTTAGTAGTTTCAAAACATTAATCCGATCGAGTATCTCGACATTAAGCCCGCCCTTAAACTTCCTGGCCTTTTTATAATCAGTATCAACCATGTGTGGTGCATATCGGGCGAGTTCAGTGAACTTAGATTCATATTCTGCTACTGACATGGTACCTTGTTTCAACTGTTCAAATTCAGTTACTTTGCGGTCTCGAACACACTGGGGAAAATATTTCTCAAAGAAGGCTTCCTTAAACTGAGCCTAAGTCATAGCATTGTTGGTGTCACGAACGAGCATCCACCATCGTCTGGCCTCTTCTTGTAAAACGAAGGTAGCCAGTAATACTTTGTGTGCTTCAGAACACGGAAACACTTCAAACAACTTTTCGGTTTCCAAAAACCATGCTTTGGCCTTTAGTGGTTCAAGGCCTCCTTGGAATGATGGTGGTTTCATTTTGTTGAACTTCTGTGTCAAAGCAATTACATCATTATGAATAGTCGGTTCGGGTTGTACTGGAGGAGGTGGGGGCTGTTGGTTCTGTTGTTGCCTTAGGGCTTCAGTCAACAGTTCAATCGTTCTTTCTAACCTTGTCATTCTTACCTCAGATGATTCAGATTCATCGACATTCCTTGCATTCTCCATTTCACTATAGGCAATATGGTAACAATAAACATAGGAAGTTGCTGACTTAAGCACATTAGCACATATATTCATATCATGGCCACACGCACCTTCTTATGCTCATGCAATGCCCTAATTACTTTTCTAGGACATCCTATAGCTCATTTGGACGTGTGTGTGCGGTATAACTCGTGCTCTGATACCACTCTGTTACGACCCAAACCCGCCCCTATGGGTTTAATATCGCAACCGGCCAATAATCCGTGATTACCAAAGGCCTACTTAACAGTAAAGACAGTAATACAGAGTAAGGGGCTGGCGGAAGCCAAACAGTAATAAAAAGATGTCCAATGAGCTGTGAAAAAAAATCTGAATGCAAAAGACTTTTATGAACAAACCACATTCATAACCAAAACATATATACATACATCATATACACAAACATCCAGGTTAGGGACCAAATCCCTTCACCACAACTGTACAGTTAAGTCTTATTCAATCAGTACAAAATGGAGACAAAAGGGTGAATCTAGAACATCCTAAAACAGTCTTAGCTTGAACGGACTCGGAACCTCGAAGTGAGGCACAATGGTTGGCTCGACAAAACGAGAGCTAAACTTGACGCTCCTAGCTTCGGTCTGGTGCTTGGACACCTACATATAAGTATAAACAGTGAGCTAAAGCCTAGTGAATAACAAATGCGTGTTTAACTAAAACAGTCATTTGCATCAGTAAATCAATTATTCAATCAGTGGCTCATATCTCATGCCATATCAGTCATTTAGAAATCATAACAGCTATACGTGGTATGTCCAATAGCAAAACAGTACAGTGGGTCTTAATAGACCGAACAGTCAGTTGATGGCCATCAAAACAGTAAATAGTAGTAGTTCTAAACATTGGAACTGACAGAGATCTCTGTAACAGTAGCAGTAACAGTGTAGTAGCAGTAAGTTGCTATGGATGCCACGGGTATGGTTTACAAATAGGACAAACATTCATTCAGTAAACAATGCCGTTTCAGAAAGTAGTATAATCAGTCGTTCATAAATAATTATAATTGAACGTATCTTTACAACATTGTTACTCACAGAGTACTGGGCTACAGACAGGCTAGTCAGCGTTCTCGGGTGCCAACCCTATACAGTTGCAGAACGAACACACACACACTAAGTTACACACTTGGGATTAAAAACTTAGCCCCTTAACTTGACTTGGTGTGGTTCTATAACATTATCCTCATTAAGATGCCTTAAACTTGGCCTAGGAATGCCTAGGATGGAATGAGGATGCAAAAATGTACTTTAAAACACTTCTCAAAATTTGCTGAAAATTGGGATCTCGAACGAGTGTGGCTTTCTTCGCTCGAGCGAGCTTACCAAAACAGAGGGGTCGCTCGAGCGTAGACTCCCTCGCTCGAGCGGTCTGTAAAAATGTAAAAAGTACTGGTTGCTAAAATTCTTTGCTCGATGCTCGCTCGAACGTGAGACACAGTCCTTCGCTCGAGCGCAGGTCTCGTCGCTCGAGCGTGCGTCTGCGTCCACAAAAATCGGAGAGCTTGCAATCTACGCTCGAGCCAGCATTCCGTCGGTTGAGCCGAATTCGGAAAACAAAGGTGCTCGCTCGAGCGTGGAATCCTTCGCTCGAGCGAGGAAGCCAAAATCTGGGTTTTCCAGATTTGCCTCCAAAGCTCAAACCAAGAATTAAACTTATCAAAACTCAACCTTTTGGGCTAATTTTCTGGGAAACACTTGAAAAACTCATACTACAACATGTTTTGAAGATCATTTGTGTAAAATCAAGCCCAAAGGTGAGACAATTGAATACAATTTCAATGAAACTTTCAAGAACTATGTAAGAACATAACATGCATGAGTTCTTATCAATTCCAATACTCCAACACATGGTCAAATGCAAGATTGAACTCTAGAACATGGTGAATTCATGGACTACAACCAAAATGTGGACATGCATGTGGAAATTCTCATGTAAATGATCTCAAAACTCAATGATATGGACATGCATGCACACATTGCTTCTCAATTTAACTCTTTAGGCTATAACTTGACTCTAATCTCCAATATTTCCATGAACTATGCAAGAAACAACTTAAATTCATGTTTTAAGAGGGTGAATTTCCTACCTTAGGTCTTGAATTCCAAGTATGTTGGCTCAGTTTTGCAAATCCTCTTCAATTCCTCTTATTTTCCAAGCAACTCTTGATGAAATCAAGTTTTTCTCCTACTCTCCCTCTCTCTCTCGGTTTTGGTCTTGGAGGTGGATGAGATGATGTATCAAATGCAATAATTAAGTCTCAAACAATGTTTTAGAAAATGGCCACTCAATGGCAAAAGTGTAATTACCTAGGTTCAATTAGTTTAACATTATTTAATCTATTTCAATCATTCCAAATCAAGTTTTAATTAAACTTACCATAAAATCACATAAATCCTAATTAGCATATAACACTAATCAATTTCTGATTCGGTCGCCGATAAGGCCTTCAATTTGTAATTCGAAATTAAAACATGAACAGGTCATTCGACGACAAACAGATAGAAACGTAATTAAAGCAACACACTCATACAGACAGATTAGGATTTCATTCTAATCAATTACTTATCATGCTCAATCACAGTTTAACACTAATCAGAGGTGAGGGTTGTCACACTTACCGTCTCCAAGATATGGAAAGCCGAGACCTCCCCCATCCGTGGAATGTCAAGCACTTGAAACGCTATTTCCAGTAAAATGGTGTCTCCCGTTTTTGTATCATTCAATTGTTGTATGTTTTATTTTGCCGATTTGAACACTTGTTCATTTTTTCCCTTTCCATACACGGTATAAATTTGTGATCGACAGACTGTGCCTTAATGACAACAATTTAACATCTCCATTATCTGTGTTGTGCTTCAATATCAAGTTTTTGGTGACTCTCAACCAGACTGAACCCTCCAAGTCTCAGCCAGACTTAGCATGAAGAGCTCAGCCAGACTGAGTTAAACATAGCCTCAGCCAGACTGAGCCCTCTAAGCCTCAGCCAGACTGAGTTAAACATAGCCTTAGCTAGACTGAGCCCTCAAAGTCTCAGCCAAACTGAGCATGAAGAGCTCAACCAGATTGAGTGAAACCAAGCCTCAGCTAGGATGAGTACGAAGAGCCCAGCCAGACTGAGTTAAAAATAATCTCAGTCAGACTGAACCCTCCAAGCCTCAGCCAGACTGAATTAACTCTTCTTCCTAGGTCATTTCTACCCAAATTAAATTTCCAATACTTGATTATCTCCACATCCATCTTTGTTCAACGCAATTATCATTTACATTTTTTGTTCAACGCAATTATTATTTACCCAAGTTGAATTTCAACCCATTTTTGCCTAAGGCAATTTCTATTTCTTTACTTCCCAATGGTTTGATGTGTTAGACATCCTCACACAATACAAACATAAAAAGAACTAACCCAGTTTTTATTTCATTAACAACTTGCACCACCATACACTTTATTAAAGAAATCACATTCGCTTCGTTACAGGAACTGCATTTTTTATTTTTTAAAAAAAAAAAACAACAACAAAAACAAAGGAAAACCACCCAGCCCTCACTCCCTGTCACTGGACGCCAGGTCTTCCTTTTCCATCCCCTCATCTAGGGAAGTCTAGGCAACATCATCCTCTCTTACTTTCACCTGACTGAAGTCCACATCTGGAAACAGCTCCTGCGGCTTATATTTGAAGCTCATCCAGCCACTGTTGTAGTACTGGCTCATTTCATGCTTATAGAAGTCTGATTGTTGAAAACTCTGGATCATTTCTTCTTCGGTTCTCCCAGCAGTAGTCGCTCCTGATAGACCAGCACCACATTCTCCCTCTCTAGCTAGGCCTCTCGCCACCACCGCATCAATGGCCATCTGGAACTCAAGAGATGCCTTAAACTGCTCCCCCACTACCACACACAGGTTTGGATAGGCTGCCTTCTTAGACGCCATCTTCCTAGTTAACTCCTCCATCCTGACCTTTTCTCTGCCAGGGCCCTCTCCAACCCAACCACATGCGCATCTGCCTCTTCCTTGTCTTTCAAGGCCTGACTGCGCAGATCTTCATTATTTGACAGGGCCTCTTCCAATCTCTTTGGCGATGTCGCAGGCTTCTTGGACCTTCTCTATCTTCTTTTGTACGCTCGCCAACTCAAACTCTAATGATACCACCTTATGGCGCACCACCTCAAGTTCTGACTTGGCGACCGACAGCTCGGCAGTGACCTCGGTCTGACTTACTCTGGCGTGTTCTGCCAAGTAACTCTGCACCACCGCCAATACTTCCATCTTTTTCGCCCTTTACGCATAGTCCAGGCCCTTTGCACAAGCACTCTGCGCTACTTTTCTCCAGCCTACCATCTCCACCCTTAAGTTTTGTAATTGTGCCTTCACCCTTTCTAGTTGGGCCTTCAGCAATTCTACATCCACCTTTGCCCGCGTTGCCTTATTCAGCAGGGCCGCCGCCAAGGTCGTTACTTCTATCTGCGCTAAACAGAACCCTCTCAAGAGGTCGACCTCTATAAATTGTGCTATCCTCCACATGGCCACATCCTCCACAACCCCCAAGAGACGATCTACGGCAACCCTAGCTTCGCCCCTTTCTTCCGCCGAACGACCGGACACCGCATGAACATGATACGTGGCAATCTTCAACGCGGTGCTCGTCTCCGCTCTGCTCACTCACCCCCTCCCTACCTTCGGACTTGGGAACACTTCTTGTACAGGCACATCCTTGGACGATTGGTCTTCCAATCATTCGTCTCTTGCCACCTGTTCTTGCTCGGCTGTTCCATTCACCACTTGGCCACTTGGCCTCTCCCACCCCAATCCTGGTCTCCCTCACCTCTACTTCTAGAGATAATTCCGCCATCCCCTCCTTCACCTTCTTCAACACTAGCCCTCTCTCACTCCTCTTCGCAGCCGCCCTCATTTTCTTCTTTTTCTTCAACACTGCCTCCACCTCCATTTTGCTCCTCTCCTTTAGCAGATCCACTAGCGGTGGCAGCGGCACAAAATCAATCAAGTCCTTGTCTCCCCGAGGCTTGGGGCGTGGTTGGACTGGCTCCTTCATGACCAGCTTGGGCGCACGGCCTAACTTTGATTCTTTATACTTATCTGCCTTGGCGAACGTCCTTTTGTCCTCTACCTTCTGCATCTTCCTCCTCGCCTCCAACTCTTCCGGTGTGGGGTCCTCCTCGGTCGGCTGTGGCCCCAGATTCAAGGCAAACAAGGTTGAAGACTGGATAAGGTCATCCCACTTTAAAACCATTATTCTCCCTTAACTCCTTCACTCGTTTAACCCTCTTCTCCACCTCTGCCTCCAGTCTTGGCTCCACCAACTTAATGGGAATTTTCCACATTGTACGCACCCCCTCCCTTCATTCGCCAATACATAAAACCACCTTAGTCTTCACCCCTTCACCGACGACGGCAAACACGCCACTAATCCTCTACCTGCCACCGCTTGCAGGGTCACCCATGTTTCTTGTTGACCTGAGGCCCTATAACAGGAAAAGAACTCATCTATTGTCATCGCTACTCCCCCGGTAGCCCGTGGCTATGCGATCGCGCAGGCCAATAATATTTTTTGTGCATTGGGCATAAGTTGACTTAGCGCCACCTCCAACCGGTTCAACACGTTTACCACTATTTGTGGGAGTGGCCACCTCAGACCCCCCCTGCAACACCTCCTTATATAGTGTAAACTCCATCGGACGTGCATCCGACGCCCTTTCCTTCGACGTTGGCAGCTTTAACTCTACCTTCGCTAGAATCTGGTATTTCTTACGCACCTCCTCCAACTCCTCTCTACCATAAACATCGATTTGTCAGCCTTGGTGTCTAGTGGTCAGGTGTCACGACCCAAACCCGGCCCTATGGGTTTAGCACCGTAACTGGCCAGTAATCCGAGATTACCGAAGGCCTGCTGAACAGTAATACAGTTAAACAGAGTACAGGGCCTGGCGGAAGCCAATACAGTAAGTAACTAGTGTCCATTGAGCTGTGACAATCTGTATGCCAAAAACATTTTTCCATGCATTCATACAGTTCAGAACAGTACAGTCTATACAATCATATACAATATTCAGTACGGGAACTCAATCCCTCGATAACAGTACGGTCAAACGGGTAAACAGTTTAGACAATAATACAAAACAGTCAAGAGACAGGTGGGGAAAACAAAACACCCCAAGCCATAGCATGGCGTCTCGGAACCTCGCAGTGAGGCACATAGGCTGGCTTGACAAAACTGGGGACTAACCCACGCTCCTAGCTCCGATCTGGCTGCTGAGAACCTACATATATATATATAAACAGTGAGCTAAAGCCCAGTGAATAACGTAATGTGTAAAGGGGTTATGAATGAATGTCCTTACAGTAATGAAATCAGTTCATTATACAGTATTTCAATCTTTCAGTATTTCAGTCAATCAGTCATTCAGTTTGTGGCTCATATTTCAGGCCATAACAGTTATTCAGTCAACAGTGATATGTGGGTACATCCATTAGCCTATAAACAGTAGGTCCAAAAGGACCGGGTCTTAACAGACCCAACAGTAATGATGGCCAGTCATTCAGTAAACAGTATGGTTCCACTAGGGAACCGACAGAGCTCTGTACAGTAACAGTAAACAGTAAGTGCTAAGGATGCCACAATACAGTTCAGAATATAGGACATACATTCATTCAATAAACAATATATCAGTTCAATAAACAATTCAGTTCAGTATTCAAAAGATAACCATTTTGAACATATCTTTACACAATCTGTTACTCACAGAGATTGGGCTATTAGCAGCTAGAGCGTGTCCCCGAGAGCCAACCCTAAACAATTAAACAATTGAACACACACTAAGTTTAACAATTGGGGAAGTACAATAATTAACTTCCTAATATGCCTCGGTGTGTTCTATGTCTAAATCCTCATTAAGATGCCTTAAACTAGGCCTAAGAATGCCTAGAATGGGATGAGGATGCAAAAATACACTTGGAAGGCATTTTTCAAAAGTTGCTGGAAATAGGCACCTCGCTCGAGCGAGCCTTCTTCGCTCGAGCGAGCTCCCAAAATCAAAGGCTTCGCTCGAGCGAGAAGCCCTTCGCTCGAGCGATCTGTGCTCAGAAAAAGTACTGGATGCTCAATTTTTACGCGCGATGCCACGCTCGACGCTCGCTCGAGCGAGCTTGCAAAACCAAAGGGCTCGCTCGAGCGAGGAATCCTTCGCTCGAGCGAGGGAAGCCAAATCTGGGATTTCCAGATTTGTCTCCCAAGTTCGAACCAAGCATTCAACCATCCAAAACTCAACCTCTTGGCCCCAAAATCTGGGAAAACACTTTAAACTCAATGTACAACAAGTTTTAAAAGCTAATTTGCACATGCAAGGGCCAAGGGTTGGTCAATTAAAGCCATTTTTCAAACCCATTTCATGAACAATCTTTAAACATGCAATGCATGAAGTTTAAACCAAAACCAAGCTTCAAATCTTGCTCAATTGGGCTCCAATCTTTGAAAACAACTTGAAAGCATGGACTAATATAAAATCATGGACATGCATGTACAATTTACCATGAATTCAACTTCCAAAATACACCAAGTCAAGCATGCATGCATGATTTCTTGGATAATTCACCATGTATGAGCTACAACATGCCTTAACTCCAAAATGAAACATGAATTATGCAAGAATTAGCTCTAATTCAACAACAAGAAGATGAATGTCCTACCTTAGTCTTGTATTCAAGATTTTAGAGTCCAATTTGCCAATTTACACTCCAAATCTACAAGATTCAAGCAAAATGCCCAAAGTTGAGTTCAAATCTCTTCCTCTCTCTCTAACCTCATGTTTGGGTCGGTTGGAATGCAAGAAGAATGGCTGATCAATGTTTCAATTCAAGTGTATAAGGCTCTATTATAATATAAACAAGGGTCCACTATAGGTGGCAATTCCGTAATTAAGTCCAAGTCTTCAATTAATCAATATTTAATCTAATTTAATCATTCCTAGTCAATTTTCAGATAAATATATCATTAAATCACAAATATTCTACTGATTCCAAAACACTAAACGGTTTCTAATTCGGCCGCCGATAAGGCCTTCAATTAGCAGTTTAAACACATGAATTCTAACAGATAATCAATCAATCGAACAGATGCAATATGCAATTCAATAGATAACTTATTCAATTTCAGTTTCGATTTCAATCAGTTCATTCAGTACTTCAGTTAATCCAATTATCAGTCATTATCAGTTCGGTTTAGCAGTAATCAGTAACTAATTCAGTGGTTAACCGGTAATCAGTACGAGGGTTGTTACAGTCTCCCCTCCTTATAAGGAGTTTAGTCCTCTAAACTCGAGTTAACATATGACGACAGAGACGACGCCTATCATAACGGTAACTTTCACTCTATAACAGGAGCACAACCATCTACAAAAGCGGATTCATGACCCATTCCCAATCTTAACAATGCACAGTAACAGAATCAGGAGTCACATATAGGGATTGGGGTTCATATATATTAAAACAGAATCTTATGCACTTTCAGTTTTTCAGTCAAGGACAAATTCAGATACATGTTCATATGCATATTTTGTCTAGAGCATACGTAGATGCACAATCCTGGCTTATGTATACAAGGTGCATTACTAGAGCAGATACAGAACAGATGTAGACATGGCAGATACAGTGCAGAACAGATACAGTTACGTGATGGTTGTGAATAACCAGTCCTATAAAGGAATCCCGAATCCGGCTAACAGAACAGAACAGTACAGAAGCTGGGCTCTCATGACGAGGCCTCCGGTACGGGTAACAGAGTGCAAACGGATATAAGTTCCATAAAGGAACCTCCGTTACCGGGCAGCTAACATATATTACATAATACCAAGAGTCACGAATATATAACAGGGATCGAACGATCATTCAGTAAACAGCATATAGCATTTTTGAGACAAAACTTATTTCGTGGCACGGAACATGAATATAGTTGCACAGTAGTACACAAAAGGTACAGTAGCAGTAGCAGTGTCAATACAGTGACAGTACAGTAACGGTGACAGTGACAATACAGTAACAGTACAGTAGCGGTATAGCAGTATAGCAGTATCGGTACAGTGACAGTACAGTAACAGTAATGGTAACAATACAGTAACAGTAACGATACAATACAGTAACAGTACAGTAGCACTATAGTAGTATTCACACTACTTCTATCAAGTACTTATCGGGGGTTAGAGATTTGTACTGGTCTCAGTTTCATAAATAATTTCCCCGTTAAGTTACAGAGATTCGATCCATTCAATTTCAAGTCTTTCATTCAGTCTTTGTTCAATCCAGTTCTCAGTAATCCATCACAGTCAGTCCAGTTCATTCGGGAATTATTGGGGACATAAGGCGATTTGTACATTACTCCCAAAGCAGTAGGCAGAATTCTGAAGTAAGTAGTCATTCACTAGTCATCAGTCCCAGTCTTCACAGATTCAGTCATAACACATGTCAGTACGAAAACAGTCTTACAGATTACATATACTGCCAGACAGTCAGAGTTTATGATCAAAACCAGTCCGTGGTCAACAGATCCCACCAGTTCTGAAGTACAGCAATCACCAAAACAATCATTTCCTAGTCAAACAAGTTCACGGTCATAACGGTAATACCAGGCAAGTAATCACACATCAATGTACCCAGTTTTCCCCCATATAGTAAGCAAGTCAGGGAATAGCTTTCAATAAGGGTTTTCTCAGATCAAATCGATGAAAGTTCGACCAGGTCATATCAGACATAAGTTCTGCCCAATCATATCAAGTAAAAGTTTGAAGCACAAGCATCAAACAAGAGTTCCATCAGTTACACAAAAGGGTTTCATTAACCAACGGTTCCATCAGATTAGTTCAGATCAAAGTTCCATTCTTATCATTTTCAGACCAGTTAACATTAGTTCATACTCCGGTCATTTCGGTACATAGTTAGTTTCACAACCAGTCTGAGTTCATCAATTATCAAACTTACATCAGAGTCCGGGTACCATTACAATTCATATCAAAGCAGTACAGGTCACATACAGTGTGTTCTCCCAATAAGTTTACAGATAAATGCACAGACACGCAATTAATCATATCGAGAGGTAAGCATCACAGTCAATATAGCAATCTTTCAAATCAATCTCTCATAAAGGCATTTGGTACACAGTAATACATCGCCCAAGGTTCTCAGTGACACATAATAGTGAGTTGCCCTACAAGGGTTCCAAATCAGTCATATAGTCACTAAAGCATAAGCTCGCAGATCAACCCCCAACAGTCATGTCAATTTATCACAATCACAATTCCCAGTCAAGAGTTTATCGGTTGGGGTCTTTATTCAGTCATGCAGTTACAGAGTCATAGTCCCAACGGTTAACTTATCAAACAAATTAATCAGTCATCCCGAGCAAAGGTACAGTCATAAATGTGCATGTTCAGAATCTACTAACAGTCCCATTACAGGTTCACGGGTTCAATGAACAATGCAAAATAGTCCCCCCCCCAGATACGATAGTTAAGATAACCAGTCATATATCTATTCAGTCTAGTAACATCCTTAAGCAAAGGTAAGCAGATATGTACACCAGTCTAGACAGTTTTCAGAGCATAGGTAATTGTTAACATAAGGTTTTACAGTGTTGCACATACAGTCCGCATCTACAGTAAATTTCAAGAGATTCATGAACCACCGTCCATTCCTCTCAGTCTTAACAGTATTACAAGCATGGGAACATACATATAGGTGTGAGTTCAAAATCGGTTTCCATGTAGGCACTCGTTCACAAATTTATAAGCAGAAGTTCATCTTTACAAAGCAATATGGGTTCTCAGTTTCAGCAGTCCCAACCACAAACAGTTCACGTGTATAATTCGAGTTCAAGGGTCCGTTCATTCAATAATGTTCGTTAATACGTAACGGTTCAGTACCAATCATAGTCGTACCAATTTCTCGAATTACAGTCAATCATAAGGTATTCCCATGTTCAACAGTTCTAGTACAATTCAAAGGTCACATCTAACAGTTCACATTCAATCATTGCATTACAATATAAAGACCCGACTCAGGAAGTTCTCGCTGTTCACAAGTTCTAACAGTTCTTAGTGTATGGTTCATAATTCCAGTAGTTCAATTAGCGCAGTCAATATGTTCGCAGTCTATGCCAAATTACAGAATATACGATTCCCCACACAAACGTTCGTATAAGCAATTTCATCTGTTTCAGGTAATACCTACGTCAGTCTTTTCAGTGTTCCGAGCATTTGTGGGCAAGACTTAGGCAAATATCCCTCCTGTCCATGCCCAGAATAAGTTTCAGATAGGCGGTGGCAATGCCCCCATTGGTATTTCCCACACACGGTTCAGGTAGGCATATCGTTGTTCACATTACTTCTTTGACCTTCATTGGTCAAAGCTATTGCCGAGATTTTCCATTCACGGAGGTCATTGATCTACCGGTCGTTTCCACTTTCTGTTACTACTGTTTCATTCTTTCTAATTTCAGTTGACGATGGTCAAACACATCTAGGTCACTCCCACCTCCAGTTCTTTTCCAGTCAGTGTCTATCATGTGGGTTGCCTATCATATTGGCTGGGTAAATTTTTACCTCATATTCGACCACAGTCCTATCACTTTACTCAAGTGTTCAAACTCGGGTACTTTCATATTTCAGATGTATTGGGGAAAGCATTTTTTTTTTTGAAGAGAACTTCACACATCTTCTCAGTTCTAAACCCAAGTCTCAGTTTCCAGTGGTTCAGTACCTCCCAGAAATTTCCGGTGGTTTCAGTTTATTTGGGTTTCAGTATTAGTGTCATCAGTTCATGTTCAGTTGGTTCAGGCACGTATGTCTGCCTTTACTCTCTCAGATTTTCAATTAAGGCCTCAATCATTCATTCTAGCCTATTAATTCTCAGATTAGAAGTTTCAGTTCGTTCACAATCCTCGCCCTTGTTGTTGTTATTTCAGATTCTCAGTTAACCTATTCATTCCCGGGAATTTACCAAGAATTTTCGACTCAAAGCAATGCTGGCCAACGTGATTCCAATCGGACTTTCCAGGTCATTCAACAAAGGCGTGAGACTCTACGGTTTTAATATTCCACAAATTAGGTTCTCACATATTTCTTTGATCAACACAGGGAAGTTCTTACTGATTTCACATTTTATTCCATATCAGACGTGTGTATACTTTCATTTCAGTTCAGGTATGGTCACATGACCCCTTTACTTTCACACGTTCACTTCCTTATAGACTTCCATAGTCGGTAGTAACACTAACATTACATGTTATTCCATTTAACTTCTTTAAGTATGCATATAGGTTTCGTTTCATTTCACTATAAGCAGTGGTAGCAATTATAAACATAAACAGTTGCATACTTAAACGGTTTAACACATTAGCATATAATTCAGTCATGTCATAAGCACACACTTTTCAAGTTCATGAGATGCCCTAATCACTTTGTCTAGGACACCCTATAGCTCATTTGGACACGTGTGTGCGGTATAACTCGTGGTTAAGTATCGCTCTGATACTACTCTGTCACGACCCAAACCCGGCCCTATGGGTTTAGCACCGTAACTGGCCAGTAATCCGAGATTACCGAAGGCCTGCTGAACAGTAATACAGTTAAACAGAGTACAGGGCCTGGCGGAAGCCAATACAGTAAGTAACTAGTGTCCATTGAGCTGTGACAATCTGTATGCAAAAACATTTTCCATGCATTCATACAGTTCAGAACAGTACAGTCTATACAATCATATACAATATTCAGTACGGGAACTCAATCCCTCGATAACAGTACGGTCAAACGGTAAACAGTTTAGACAATAATACAAAACAGTCAAGAGACAGGTGGGGGAAAACAAAACACCCCAAGCCATAGCATGGCGTCTCGGAACCTCGCAGTGAGGCACATAGGCTGGCTTGACAAAACTGGGGACTAACCCACGCTCCTAGCTCCGATCTGGCTGCTGAGAACCTACATATATATATATAAACAGTGAGCTAAAGCCCAGTGAATAACGTAATGTGTAAAGGGGTTATGAATGAATGTCCTTACAGTAATGAAATCAGTTCATTATACAGTATTTCAATCTTTCAGTATTTCAGTCAATCAGTCATTCAGTTTGTGGCTCATATTTCAGGCCATAACAGTTATTCAGTCAACAGTGATATGTGGTACATCCATTAGCCTATAAACAGTAGGTCCAAAAGGACCGGGTCTTAACAGACCCAACAGTAATGATGGCCAGTCATTCAGTAAACAGTATGGTTCCACTAGGGAACCGACAGAGCTCTGTACAGTAACAGTAAACAGTAAGTGCTAAGGATGCCACAATACAGTTCAGAATATAGGACATACATTCATTCAATAAACAATATATCAGTTCAATAAACAATTCAGTTCAGTATTCAAAAGATAACCATTTGAACATATCTTTACACAATCTGTTACTCACAGAGATTGGGCTATTAGCAGCTAGAGCGTGTCCCCGAGAGCCAACCCTAAACAATTAAACAATTGAACACACACTAAGTTTAACAATTGGGGAAGTACAATAATTAACTTCCTAATATGCCTCGGTGTGTTCTATGTCTAAATCCTCATTAAGATGCCTTAAACTAGGCCTAAGAATGCCTAGAATGGGATGAGGATGCAAAAATACACTTGGAAGGCATTTTTCAAAAGTTGCTGGAAATAGGCACCCTCGCTCGAGCGAGCCTTCCTTCGCTCGAGCGAGCTCCCAAATCAAAGGCTTCGCTCGAGCGAGAAGCCCTTCGCTCGAGCGATCTGTGCTCAGAAAAAGTACTGGATGCTCAATTTTTACGCGCGATGCCACGCTCGACGCTCGCTCGAGCGAGCTTGCAAACCAAAGGGCTCGCTCGAGCGAGGAATCCTTCGCTCGAGCGAGGAAGCCAAATCTGGATTTCCAGATTTGTCTCCCAAGTTCGAACCAAGCATTCAACCATCCAAAACTCAACCTCTTGGCCCCAAAATCTGGGAAAACACTTTAAACTCAATGTACAACAAGTTTTAAAAGCTAATTTGCACATGCAAGGGCCAAGGGTTGGTCAATTAAAGCCATTTTTCAAACCCATTTCATGAACAATCTTTAAACATGCAATGCATGAAGTTTAAACCAAAACCAAGCTTCAATCTTGCTCAATTGGGCTCCAATCTTTGAAACAACTTGAAAGCATGGACTAATATAAAATCATGGACATGCATGTACAATTTACCATGAAATTCAACTTCCAAAATACACCAAGTCAAGCATGCATGCATGATTTCTTGGATAATTCACCATGTATGAGCTACAACATGCCTTAACTCCAAAATGAAACATGAATT